>JNEU01001066.1:0-13871 GCA_000697475.1 Lichtheimia corymbifera B2541
TCGTGAAGAGCTGCCATAAACCATTGGGAATAACAGAAGATTTGCAAGGGAAAATATCAGTTGAAAAGTGGATTCGAGGATAAGATATGGTCCCTAACGGCGACATTCGAGTACTCTTTTTATATCTTTACAAAACATCGCTATTCTCCCACACCTCTAATTCAGGATGTATATTGATCATGGCCAACTGAGCATAATGGCAATGGCATCTCTAATGAATTCTGTGGGCATAATGGTGATCGATGTGGATCCATTACCAGGTACGGTATTTACATCACGCGCATAATTATAATTCATGCATGCGAAAGCGGAGTGACCACACATGTGACCAAGGCGTCCAGTCACCTGCAATCACCTTATGAGTGATTATGGTGGGAAATGGGAATGCATAATGAATACAATCTATGTCTTCAGTCACATGGATCGCCCGTGTGACGAGGTATGGTGGGAGGATGTTATCTATTAATGCTTAATACTAAAAGACTCCCACACATGCAAATCATGCGTAATTGGAGCCTTGCATTCAATGGGTGGGTGCATGTAACCAACAAGGGTCTGTCGGATAAACATAAACTTGCTAAATACACAATGACCTTGAGGACCATGCCCCAAGTTATACTTCATGTGTAAGTAGTTAGATTCCAGGGCCCCATGTCAGGTTGGAAATGGGCGACATGCGATTGCCCATTGCAATTGTTAATTGTAGCATGGTCAATCAACATAAATGGTAGTAGGGTACTTTATTTACAGTCGTCTAACGATATAGATAGACACTACAAAGGTACAAAAGCTCCACAATTCTAATAGACTACAGTTGCTATAGCTACATGTGAGATACACACTATCGTTTACCCAGCGACATTTGACCAGCAACCACCTAGCAGCTATGAGCGGCATGTTGTGTAACCCAGCAAATCAGGTGTCAACCATCGATTCGCACGATTCGATTTTTCGATTTTTCGATTCGATTCGATTCGATTCCCACATTTTGAATAATCGCACGATTACGCCAAAAACTCGAATCGAAATAATCGTGAGGACCCCTATTGAGCTTATCCTTCATCGATAAAATATCAATGCGGATTTCACTCAAAGAGTCCGCGTAAATGGATGCGGCAGCACCCGTTGGCTCAACACCAGACATAGGCGTAGGCGTATTGCGGTCAGGTGCATTGCCAGACGAGTTGTTGTTGTTGTTGTCGTTGACAGGGGAGCCGACAGGGTTGTTGGTAGGAGAGTTGGTAGGGGTGTTGTTGTTGGTAGCGTTGTTGTTGGCAGGGGCAGACATGATAAAAAGAATAAAAAGAATTCACGGAAAAAAAATGTGATATAATGAGATAGAAGATGTATGTGCGTGTGTGTGTTGAGAGCAGAGAGAGAACTGGTAGCAGTAAAGTGTCCGTGAGACTCAATAAGAGAAAGAAAGACAAAGATTTATTTAGGGTGATTACGCGTGTGTATATAGATGAGATGATGCAATCATGCTGAGTGTGAATAAAGATGGTGGGCTAGGCCCTCAGAATACGACATTGTGAATCCCGGCTATGTGTTGAAAAGTCACTCTCATCTTGTACTCGTTGCAAAGATCGTGTATCCTCAAGGCCTCCTCTTGTAAAATTGCTGAGGCAGTTCCTCCTTGCTTGAATGCATATTTCAGTGCAGTCTTGTTGTCTGACATCAGCAGGATGGTGGAGTTTCTGCACTTTTCGGCATGTAGTTGAAGAGCAAACCGAATCGTCCTCAACTCCCGTACATTTATGGATAGATCTTTTTCCTCGGCATGCCAAAATCCACTCTTTTCCAGTATTGGCGACGTCACTCCCCATCCAGTGTCGGACGCATCCACGTGTATGGTGATCTTTGGGGTTTCTGGCGGTGGTGTTCGAATCGGCAGTCCTTGGAGATAAGCTTGGTTGTTCATCCACCATTGCAAATCCTTGATGGCATTGGGTATCAATTTGCAGGGCCGATCCCATTGGTGACGATGAACTGAAGATTGTGCGCTAGGTCCCTCTGTAGAAATCTGACCCGAAGTAGAGCTTCTCCAACTGCTGGAATCATACTCGTCATCTTCCCCAGTAAACCAGCGATCCATCTGCAGCTGTATGTGGTCTGAAGAGCCTGCTTCACTCTCTGCCTCAACTTCGCCATCTTTTCTGCCGGAACCTTGATCGTCATCTTGTGTGTGTCGAATTGGAATCCCAAGTACGTTTGTTGTTTCATTGGTGTCAATACACTCTTCTTCCAATTGAGGATGAAGCCTAAGCCTTGTAGGTGAGAGATCAACCTCTGTACATGGTCCTTCAATTGTGTTCTGCTCTGTGCCACCACGCAGATGTCGTCCAAGTAATATACAAGACGCATGCCCATCTTCCGTAAAGGCTCTAATGCATACCGCATTAATTTTGAGAAGACACGCGGTGCAGTACTCATACCGAAAGGTAATGCCCAGTACTGGTAGATCTGGCCTTGATGTTCGAATGAGAGGAACCTCCTTGATGCTTGATGAATTGGGACCACCGTATAGGCATCCTTGAGGTCTATTTTGGCCATAAAATCCTCCGGTTCGATCATCTCCCGTAAGGCTGGTAAGCCCTCCATCTTGTAATGATTCAGTTGAATAAATTTGCTGATCATGGTACAATCGAGAATGGGGCGTACCTTTTTCTTTTCCTTTATCGTGAATAATCTTGACAGAAAACGATCGTCTTGTTCGGGTCTCAATTCCACCACTTGTGCTTGTAAAAACTTTTGCACTGCCATGTTCACCAACTCTTGATCCTCCCGAAATCTCTTCAATACTGGTCTCCGCCATTATTTCAAGGATTTGTTCAAGTTCTTCAAACAACTCCGTTGCTGCTCTGCCTGTAGCTCGGAGCTGCTCCGCGTCTCTGTATCTTTGCTGAACGATGTTGTTGCTTTCAAACGAGGCTCTCTTGAGTTCTTGAATAGAAAACGGGTTGACCGCTCCCATTTTAGTCCATTGACCACCTTCATATCGGATGAGGTCCTTTTGAAATCGTTTGAGCTCGGCACTGGTGTCACTTTCGATGGTCTCCAATGCTGACAAGATTGTTGGTGGCAATTCGTATTTGCTGGCTTTTTCATTCTGCCACTCTCGCGCCATGTCTGCAAACAAGGATCGCAATTCGTCTGTTGAGGGTTGGGTGTTGCTTTGTTCATTACTACTCATAACCACGGTGCGCGGTTGCTGGCTTTTGAAAAGGCTAAAGAGTTGCTTAGAGAAAAATTTTCATATATAATTTATTGACTGAGAATAAAAAGCTGACTTTTGGAGAGTCCCATCACATCGGAGGTAGAAGGAGCAGCAACTGGGATTGGCGTAGTGTCAACGCCAGCCGATCTCAAATTTCGCAATGTCACCACCAACCAAAGTCAACCTGGGTCGACCTCTTGAATTTTTTTCGACTTTGGCTGGTGGTGACATTGCGAAATTTGAGAGTGGCGAGCTAGATCGTGAAACTTGCACCTAAGGTGCGCTTCAACCCAACGAGCAACTTTGTTCGATTGAAGACCCCACGCTTGATTGTAAAGTTTAGATAGACAGGCAGCTTTATGTTTTTACTATGATATAAGCATGGTGCTATATGCAAAATGGTGTTTGTTCATTGTCACGTAGGTAGACCCCAATAGAGCGGAAGGTGGGCAGGGGCGTGCGTGTGTAACACAACTCATTTGCATGATACTCCACAATGAACAAACACAGGTTGCCATACAACATAATGGTTTCAGCATATGTAAAAACGTAAAAGTGCCTTCATCTAGGATTGGTAAACGTAATAGCGATACATGATTGAGAAGGTGCGCTTAACCACGACGAGCATTATTGTTCTATGAAAGAGCCCATGTTTCATTGTAAAGTTTAGAGATAAATGCACGTTCTCGTTTTTACATATACTGAAAGTGTGATGCTATATGGCAAGTGGATTTTGTTCATTGTCGAGTATCATGCAAATGAGCTGTGGTACACAAGCACGCCCCTGTCCACCTTCCGCTCTATCGGGGTCGAGCTACATCACAATGAACAAACACTACTTGTCATATAGTATCATGCTTTTCAGCATATATAAAAACGAGAAAGTACATTTATCTCAAAATTTTACAATGGAACATAGGCTCTTTCATAGAACAATATTGCTCGTCGTGGTAGAGCGCACCTTGTCAATCATGGTTCATGATCAAGCTTGGCAATACTAGATACAGGCACCTTTCTGTTTTACATATACTTTAAGTCTGAGGCTATATGGCAAGTATTGTTTGTTCATTGTGAGGTACTATGCAAATGCGCTCTGTTGGACAAAGACGACCGTCTGCGTCTTCGGCTCTATGGAGGTCCAGCTACTTGACAATGAACAAGCAACACTTTTCATATAGCCTCAGACTTAAAGTATATGTAAAACAGAAAGGTGCCTGTATCTCTAAACTTTACAATCAAACGTGGGCTCTTCCATAGAACAAAGTTGCTCCTCGGGGTGAGGCGCACCTTGTGTGCAAGTTTCACAATCAACTTCGCCAATCCCAAAATTCGCGATGTCACCACCAGCCAAAAATATTTTGGTTGGCCTCTTGAATTTTTTTTTCGATGGGGCTGGTGGTGACATTGGGTGATTTTGAGATTGTCCACGACGAGCGTGAAACTTGCACACAAGGTGCGCTTGAGCTCAACAAACAACTTTGTTCTATTGACGACCCCTTGTTTCATTGTAGTATTTTTAGTTATGGGCATCCTTGTGTTTTACATATGCTGTAACCATTCCGCTATATGAAAGGTGGTGTTTGTTCATTGTGAACTAGCTTAGCCCTAATAGACTAGAAGATGCGGAGGGGCGTGCTTGTTTAACAGAGCTCATTTGCATCATAGTTGATATTGAACAAACACCACTCTCCGTATAGCATCATGCTTAAAGCATATGCAAAAAGATAAAGGCGTTTGTATCTCTAAACTTTACAATGAAACGTGTGGTCTTTATGAGGACCAAATTGACGAGCATGCTGAGCAGCAACATATGTGAAAGTGTGGTCAAGGTACCATGTGATACCACCTTTATGGAGCGCCGATCATGGTTAATTTGCTCTATCGGCGCCCGCATTAAGTTTGACACAATGAAACCTGTTGTTTTCAAATGAATGGGATTCATCAGCATGCTGTAGCGGACCATCTCACCAAATTTCAAGCTATAAAAATGGAACCGCAAGGAACTGCCTATTAAATCAATTTTCATGAATCCGGCGTACACCCCGTCTCCGACCGCCTTATAGTGTTGACCCCATTGGACACTCGGCTTCAAAATCTGTGAATAAAACGTGGGGTCTTTATGAAGACCAAATTGATGAGAATGCTGAGGAGCATGTTGTGAGAAAGTTTGATCATGGTACCATGTGATCTCACGTTACGGGAGCGCCGGACATGCTTATTTCGCTCTATTGGCGCCCGCATTAAGTTTGCGATAACGAAACCTATTGTTTTGAAATGAATGGAATTTATCCGCATGCGGTAGCGGACCATCTCACCAAATTTCAAGCTATAAAAATGGAACCCCAAGAAACTTCCTATTAAATCAATTTTCATGAATCCGGCGCATACCCTGTCTCCGACCGCCTTATAGTGTTGACCCCATTGAAGGCTCGTATTCAAAACTTGTGAATGAAACATGGGGTCTTTATGAGGACCAAATTGATGAGAATGCTGAGGAGCATGTTGTGAGAAAGTTTGATCATTGGTACCATGTGATCCCACGTTACAGGAGCGCCGGACATGCTTATTTAGCTGTATCAGCGCCCGCATTAAGTTTGACACAATGAAACCCATTGTTTTGAAATGAATACGATTCATCATCATGACATAGCGGACTATCCTGTTGTAGGGCATTACGGGAATCAGTGCATTACGCGTAATGCCCTAGTGCATTTTGAGAATTCCATAATGCACTAGGGCATTTCGGTCTCGGTCGTCAGTGCAGATACTGCATTTTTTCAATAAACTTCCAGGCTATGAATATGAAGAGGCGTTGGTATCATAGTGAGATAGCGACCAGTGTTTTTGACATGGCGTGGTGAGGGATTTCTACCTGGCATCAGCTCTTTTCTTTTGCAATGGCAGCAACCATAACCTATATTATTCTTCCTGGTGCTTCCCTTTTATTAAAAAAACCAACTGTCGTGTGTACAATACGCGTCGTAGTATGGCTGAAGGCCAGCAATGTCGCAATTTGTTCATCAAGCAAGAAAGTGGTGGATAATGAAAGAAAAGTAGCTGCCATTGCAAAAGAAAAGAGCCGATGCCAAGTTGAAATCATTCACCACGCTATATCAAAAGCACTTAACAGCCATCTCACTAAAATGCCAACGACTTCTTCATATACATAGCTTGCCAGTTTATTAGAAAAATGCAGTATCTGAACGGAGGACCGAAATGCCCTAGTGCATTACGGAATTCTCAAAATGCACTAGGGCATTACGCGTAATGCACTGGTCCCGTAATGCCCTACAACATATCCTACCAAGTTTCAAGATATAAAAATGGAACCCCAAGAAACTGCATAGTAAACCAAAATTCATGAATCTGGCGCATACACGTGATTCATACCAAGCAGGACTTGCTAACCGATAATCAATGCTGCTTCTCAAAATGTTCGTCCCCACGATTGAATTCCATTAATCCGGGTTGATTAGAGCAAGATATGGTCTAAAGGGTCACATATCTGTTGCGACCCCACGCACATACCACATACAGTATGTTAACTAGAGTAGTACTTGTTTCGGCGTATCTCGTTCATATCGGCTCGGATTACCGCAAACGAATCGTGGGGATGAATACTTTGAGCAGGAGCATTGATGGCACGTTACCCACCCGATGTCGGTATCACTTTGGTAAAGGTGCATAATAGCATGCTATGTATCAAGGACATTTACATAGTATATGTATGTAAAGCTTGGTTAATTTCGTTCTGTTTGTTAGCTTTCTTACACGAACGAGGTCTTTCGCATTTCACTTACTTTTGCTGCGAAGGCTGGTGATCATGAATAAAGAGCACTTTTATGATTGCATCACTTACTATACTATAGGAGAATATAAACGGCAGTATAACACAAATCTTTACAATGAAGCTAGGGTTGGTTATTAGAGGAGTGGTGTTCAGCATGGTCGAACGTATCTTATGCCAGAGGTTTAGCATCGATGTGGGCAATCTCAAAGTTAGTGATCTTACCACTGGCTAGATTAGAATCGGGTTGACCTCTTCGAAAATTTTGGATGGCATCCGCAATTCGTGAATTTAAGATTGCATGCCTGGATGCTGAAACTTTGACACAAGATACTTTTCACCACGCTGATCAGCATTGCTCTAATAAGCAACCCTAGTTTCATTGTAGAAATTTGTGTTACACCCCCGTTTATGTTTTCCTGTTTCTATAGTCAGAAATGCTATCGTAAAAGTGGTCTTTGCCGAGAATTAGCAACTGTCGCACCAATAGTGAGCGAGGTACAGTAGGCTGTGTACGTGTACGAAAGCAAACAAACAGAACGAAAATACCAAAGCGTGGTAGGGGGATGCTATATAACGGTAGTTTATTGACAGCATGCTATTATGCACCTATAACAAAATGATACCAATACGAGGTCGCTAACCTGCAATCAATGCTGCTGCTCAAAGTTTTTCACATGCAATCCCGAGCTCATGAATTATTCAAGCGGCACGTGTATCTTACTCCCGATCCTAGCTCTAAATATGCTATCATGAAACGCGTACTTGTGATATGAATAGAAATTTTCAGGATGTTGTTGCGGACTCTCTGACAAAGGTTGACGTTTTAGAAAGGGATTCCAGTATAATTTGTATTATATGGCTTGGTCTTGAATCTGACGCATACCCAATTCTTTGGATGCTCACTTGCAAAATTCTGAGGTAAGACCTGCGTACGTTATGTGGATAACGTTGACCGGCATTTTGAACAGCGCCTCGTGTGATATTATACACCTGCAAGCCAGGAATTGGAAGCTCATGGAATGTCCAAAGGCTAATCCTTGAACCTGTATAGCTCGCATATTAGAAACCGTATTAGAATTGCATATAAATGCTTTTGATACAGTACGCTGCTAAGGCGTATTGGATGATGATTCAATGCGAACGGCGTATGAAAATTATGTACGAGACACGGGATGGACTGTGCTTGCGCATAGTGGATGCTTATCATTGGGCCGTGCTTTTGTGGGATAATGGGTATGTCATGGCAGGGGATGAAAATGTATGTATCCCATAAGCTGGTATCTTGTCCGTTTGAAACCATCACTATTAATCCAAGTATATCCTTTTTAATAATACACCATTTATTCCAGGAGACCAAAAGACTAGACTAAACCAGCTAACGAGATAACACCGAGCGCCTCCCTCTAACGTATATCCATAGCTTATGCATTCCGTGTGCATGCAACGCGAAAACCTCCTTCGAATCCGTGAATCCCTCCTTGCAAAGCTTGGCCCTCCTTGAATAAGCATTTCCACAGGATCCACAATCCAAAACTACCTCAGCTCTCCAAGCCTTTATCTCGCATGCATATGGAGCGTCATTGCAAGGCCGTGTCGAAATCATATTGTCCCCAAAGAAATTGCACCATCCAACAGCATTAGGAGCAAAGAGCTGAAACTGCTGGGTAATCCGTGTCATGTAACTTGATGATTGATGTGTTGAAGCCTATACATGCTGCCGAGTAAGTTGGTGTTGAGGTTGTTGCATATAGAGACGTTCTGGATAAAGACGGAGACAATTATCAGCAGCCTCAACCATCCAATCACAGCATGGCTCCTGCCAACATTCGCGCCCATATTACTATACGTACCAACATCCATATCCATATCAAGGTCATATCGGTTGAAGAATATGAGGTCGCTTGGTTGAGTGGCAGAGCGGCTATACACCATAGCAGCGTTGGACACCTTGTTGACGATTCAAGATTCCGCAGTTGACTACATCGTGGAGACGCTGAAGCAATGCGCATTGTCAACGATCGTTTGCAGTAGAGGTGGTGTGGTGGAAGAAAGAGTTGTAAAGCGTTGCATAATAGACAAGCTGAAACGAGTGCAGGGAAAAAGCGAACAAGAGTAGTTGACTTTAGCGATGACGCGTTACAGGAGATGAATGCTGACACGCTTGAGTTGGTAGATGGCGACCATGGAATGAGCAATGTGGACAAGGAGTGAAAGTGTAGTTGTAGAGGAAAGGCTGTAGTAGTATAAAGAGTAGCGTTGTTGCAATAAAGAGGAAGAAGTCATTGTTAATCTTGAGCCACTTGCGGAAGAGTTTTTATGCATGGGCGGGGATTCACTTTGAGTGATGATGATGACTCTTTTCAATTATTCTTCCAAGACAATGATGCTAGATACGCGTGTTCAATATAGAATGTTCCATAACTTTACTGAATAAATGTGTAATCTTTGAAATCAATATTGCTATTTGTATTGCATTCACTATTTATAGTACACGGATGCTTGAATGGACGACTGAAAATGCTTTGCTGACCACCGCCAATCAACGCGTGCCCCTGCCACTAGAGAGCAATGACATGGTTTTATATCCACCAGGGCCCCAGTTATCATGCTCGCAATCCGCCTGTTCGGCAACCATGTCATCATATGCCTCATCCACTATCATGTGACGCATCAGTATACATGTTGACATATCACAATCCGCATCTAAGGTCACTTACAACGTCCTTTCCAGTATAGAACACTGCCATTGTATGTTTGTCTCAAGTTCTTGGTCATTCCTTGCGTGCTCCTGATTGTTTCTTGTCATCCTTCAGTTGATCTTGTGCAATCCCGTATATAAACGCTCATCGATTGAAAGCAGCTTTTCATGATGTGTATAATGATGAATCTATGCATGATGACATTAGGAATGGCTGGGAAAAAAGGATGACTTGAATGCACTTACCCATATCATAGGGAGCGTGTATATGTTTTTCAGTATTCCTTCACGTGCGCCAACGTAAGGCTGTTTGTGGTCAGACACCGATCCCAACGTGATCCTAGTTCCCCCATCACGGTTCATGCAAGTCCCACTTTTCTTGTTCTTGTTTTCTTTTTTTTCTTGCGTTCTTGTTTTTTTTTTCCTACAAACCCAAAATGAGAATCAGCTTTCAATCCTGATAATGGTAACCGCATACGTACTTGTATTTCAGGCACTCTTGTTTTTGATGCTGATGGTGAATGCCAACCCTTCTTTGAGCGATGGTTCGAGATGTTGAGCAGATTCAGCATGGCACCCAACGGCCAGGCGACTCTTACTCGGTGGACGCACGGTGCCCTGTGACCCTGAACGACAAAGCGATGCATACCTCCGGACTGGTCTTGATGCCATTTGACGTTTTCTTCTCGGCATGTTTGTTCTATAACATCTTTGTTAATACATGGTCCTTGTACATCACCCAATCCAACAATGATACTTACTTTGATGTTTGTGTTTGATGTTTGATATTGCGCTTGATTGAAATGATTGATTGATGTGACTTGTACGCGCGTGAAAAACAGAGAGAGAGAGCCATAGATTGATTTGTATTGATATGTATCTTGATATATATAAAAGTGGGATCTTGCAGTTGCCGTGGATAAGAAATCCAGAATCGATCGCCAGGACCGCTGTGATATGGTATAGACATTCCATGATAGTATCTACAATGCAAAGGTAAGCGCCATGGTTATACATAGATGAGTGTTGTGGGCATATACATACGTTTTCAACGGTCGGTCCCTGGTTTGTCTTTGACTTTGGATGTAATGTCGAACAAGTTGATTCGGTACTAGGAATTGTGCCTTGATCGTGTTGCCCATAACCATGCATGAATCTCCATTGATTGGAAAAGGTTCACAGACCACCAGAAATGTTTGGATTCAAAAGACGTCGTGGAGAAGATCCATACTTGAATGTTCATATCAATGCAGGTTGATCTTGTAGAAGCTCTTGCAACGCCATGTGACCCATGCGTATATGAATTCATGGTATTCATGCTCTTGATGGAAAGGTCCAATATAACGCCATAGCATGTGCCATAGTTCCAACATGTCTCGCATTTAAAAGCGTAGTATCCACAGGTATGTTCCGGCCACTGAAAGATGAGGTCTCCTCGTCATCCTTTGCCACGTGTGTGATCACCACCAAATAGCCACTTTTGAAAATGCCAATAGTCAACCGTCACTCCATCTCACTGGGTTGAAATATCTTGCTGATGCCGAATTGATAAAGGGACACCTTCTCCAAAGACGATTTTGAATGCCACGCCATCAATGGGGTGATATGTCAAGAGATTCTTGCAGATATGCCTTGCTTTTCCCTAGGCCAGAATGCACCGCCATAGTTGTGGGTTGCCACCCATTCGAAGTGATAAATGCCACCGGCAAAAAAAAGACTCTTATAATTCCATCCTTGTTGCCATAGATATAACTGCTTGCGATGTCCGATATAGAGTACAATAGCTCAACCTTTGATTGCGTTGTTGCATTGCGACTGTGATATTTGGTAATAAAGAAAAGAGACAAGATAAATCCTTTAGGACTCGTGTGTATGATTTTAATGAGAATAAGGATGAAAGATCTCAGATCATGATTCTAGCTGTTGGAATGATGCCTATTTATGCTATTCTATTGTTATTGTTGATGGGTCATGTGCTTGTGAGGGACGTTCTATTCTATGATTCTATGTATCGTATCCGTAAACAGTGACAGAATACAACAGCGACAGATAAACGGTATGAACTTCAGTTTGGATGCCACCATAAGATTGTGTTGCAGCTCCATACGTTGATGATGTCGACGAAGGAGACCGTCTTGAATCTTCATCTTGTTCCCATAACGATGTATCATGTACCAGGCAGGAACACCAATCACCCAAACAGCCAAGTCCTCTTGCCATATGGATCGAAGATAGTAGTTGTGTAGCAACCAAGCGCCTCATAGAGTAAAAGAAGGAGACCTTGTGATGTGTAGCTCATGACGGTATATACCGAAATTGGTAACACCAGGAAGCTGATTGACACAACGATACCGGAGATTTGTAGCCATGACGGTAAATGCCCAAATTTGGAACACCAGGAAGCCGAGTAAAAGAAAGAGAATCACCGTGATGTGTCCCCACGACAATAAATGTGTCCATATTTGTAGCAGAGCGAATACCATCGAAGTCGGTTTCTTGTGCCTTGTTGCCTTGACGATAAATGTGTTCAAATTGATAATGGCACCGATCCAGTATACTTGTGGGGAGACACCGTTTGCGTTGTAGCCATGAGACGAGCTCCTTAATACGTAAGGATGCCAATAAAAGGAGTCAGGCTTGAGACTTGTAACCATGACGACCAATGTATTCGATGTGGTAACAGCACCAGTAAAAAGAAAAGAGAACTCTTGCACCTTGTCACCATGACAACACCATATCCAAAGGATGACACCATCGATAAAAAGAAAAGAGAATCCTTAACTGTGCCCAATGGTATCAACCATATCCTCAAGGCCCGAATCGGTAACGACACCAATAAAAAGAAAAGAGAACTCCTGCCCTCCCAACAACAGCCGCTGCTGATACCGATCGCCCCAAAAGGGCCCAAGGCCTATTGTCAAGGGAGATATCCATTAGTATTTTGAGAAGATATACTCATTTGTGCTTGAATACATACCATACCGCGTGACCATAACCGGTTCCCAGGGACACCCGACAGACCCAGAAACAAGACGTGGCATGTCATCCCAGGACGTCCAGCCCCATGTGGAGAGTGAAAGGAATCAGCATGCAGGCCCCATTCTCGTCCACGGATCCTTCAAAGTCTTATCCTCTGCTCACCAAGGGCACCGGGTCCAACGACGTCCCATCTGTTCCATGTCCAGGCTATGATGCCAAGCAAGCCATGTCTTGATGTTCGTTTGCAGATACCCACTTCATAGATGATTACCGCTTGTACCAAAACATGATCATCCAACATGTAAAGCCGGTGTCACTATGCCGAGACATACCACAGTATCAATAACCATGATATGCCCCCACAAAATAAAAAGACATTCGTATGTAAATGGATCATAAGACAGTACCAGTACCTTAACTTACCCTTTCAATACCAAATGCAGTACCTCAGTAGGTAACATGACAAATAGACCATGAGTGGACGTAGGAAAGCAAGGACTTGCACATAGCAAACAGGTACACAGATACAGACTTGGACTTCTCGTTGGACCTTTCAGCACCCAAGGTAGCGACGTCGATGACCATCCAGATCCTCTCAACTTGAGACATGCATGCCTATCCTTTCACTCAACCACATGAAGCCGAACGTACCTGAGAATCATCCCCGTCTTGAATCTGGACTGCAGGGTATCCCATCCGTAGCCATAGAACCCGCTCCAATAAGAAGAAGCACAAAAACAATTGCCCTATAAATGGAGTGGAAATAGATTATTAAGAGTTACAATTATACGCATTCAAATTTCACTTACCAGAGGGCACACGAAAACCGATTCAGTCAAAAAGACCGAGTGCTTGTTGTGCTTCGAGCACATCCGAATCCACAGATGGTGATGGTGATGTGGTGGTGGTAGTTGTAGCATTATAGCTACAAGATACGCTAGTTTCACTGAGATTATAGACAACGATGTCTTAGATACGATATAGCTTTAGCGTAGTTTAGATGTATGTATATAAATACAGGCAATGTCGACGACCGACATCCTCAGTCTTTTTATCAACGAAATCTCTTGACTGTAAGTAAGACGATCTTCATGTATCCCATTTAGTAGCTTGCTATCCTTATATATCAACGATTGATTATGGGACCTGCAATGCTACATGTGGTAGCTGATGTGTTCGATTTATCA
>JNEU01001071.1:0-44853 GCA_000697475.1 Lichtheimia corymbifera B2541
TGAGTTAAAGAAGATTGACCAACATTACAATGATAATAACTGCTAACTTACACCCTCATAGATAGCACCAAGGGGGTTTCGTGAAGAGCTGCCATAAACCATTGGGAATAACAGAAGATTTGCAAGGGAAAATATCAGTTGAAAAGTGGATTCGAGGATAAGATATGGTCCCTAACGGCGACATTCGAGTACTCTTTTTATATCTTTACAAAACATCGCTATTCTCCCACACCTCTAATTCAGGATGTATATTGATCATGGCCAACTGAGCATAATGGCAATGGCATCTCTAATGAATTCTGTGGGCATAATGGTGATCGATGTGGATCCATTACCAGGTACGGTATTTACATCACGCGCATAATTATAATTCATGCATGCGAAAGCGGAGTGACCACACATGTGACCAAGGCGTCCAGTCACCTGCAATCACCTTATGATTGATTATGGTGGGAAATGGGAATGCATAATGAATACAATCTATGTCTTCAGTCACATGGATCGCCCGTGTGACGAGGTATGGTGGGAGGATGTTATCTATTAATGCTTAATACTAAAAGACTCCCACACATGCAAATCATGCGTAATTGGAGCCTTGCATTCAATGGGTGGGTGCATGTAACCAACAAGGGTCTGTCGGATAAACATAAACTTGCTAAATACACAATGACCTTGAGGACCATGCCCCATGTTATACTTCATGTGTAAGTAGTTAGATTCCAGGGCCCCATGTCAGGTTGGAAATGGGCGACATGCGATTGCCCATTGCAATTGTTAATTGTAGCATGGTCAATCAACATAAATGGTAGTAGGGTACTTTATTTACAGTCGTCTAACGATATAGATAGACACTACAAAGGTACAAAAGCTCCACAATTCTAATAGACTACAGTTGCTATAGCTACATGTGAGATACACACTATCGTTTACCCAGCGACATTTGACCAGCAACCACCTAGCAGCTATGAGCGGCATGTTGTGTAACCCAGCAGATCAGGTGTCAACCATCGATTCGCACGATTCGATTTTTCGATTTTTCGATTCGATTCGATTCGATTCCCACATTTTGAATAATCGCACGATTACGCCAAAAACTCGAATCGAAATAATCGTGAGGACCCCTACTTTCCACTCTGTGAGTCCCTTATTTCTCTCAATTTCATCCATGACGGCAACGCAATATTGATCGTATTCATCCAAGGTTAATTCAAGGAAAGGAGCCAATCTTGGTTTTACCATCTTGAGGATGCCCTTGAACACAGATTTGACCAAGAAACCTTGCTGCAATCGGACTGCAAGTAAAGATGCAAAACATATAAGCATGCATTTCTCCAACAACAGGCTCAAAAACTTACTCTCATCTTCGGGCCACTCGCCGACTGGGATGGGAAACTCTTGAATCCGCACATCTGTGAAACCAACAGAGACCAGGTGCCCCTCGAAACCTTCTGTAAATTTCATGTTGTACCCAGTAGCTAAAGCAAACTCGTCAACGGCCTTGTTGCCTTTGCGAGTTAATGGTCCACAGTCTGGCATGCGAAGATCTGCAATGCGGTTATCATACTATGAGTGGATGTCGATGAAAGTGGATGACAAGGTGATAGCATACCATATTCGACAAGGTGCACCGAACCATTGGGTTTAAGAATCCTTGCAAAATCTTCAAACAGTGGTTTCCAGTAAGGGATTGGAACAATAGCACCAACTTCGCGTTGATAAACAAGATCAAATGTGCCATCAGCAAAGGGTAAAGGTGTGTTGAGGATATCGCCGAAGACAAACGACACGTTGGGTGTGATCGGCTGGCCATTATTGACTTGAGCGCTATCGGTCGGCAGCGAAATATCCATGGCGATGACTTTGCTCTCAGGATATTTTTGTGCGATTTCAAAGGCCCAAAAGCCTACATGTCCATAGGGATGATGAGTTAAAGAATGATCATAGATTGCTGATTTCACCGCTCTCCCTCACATATCACGACCCGTCATTTCATTGCACAATAGATGGTGGTTACCGTACCTGCACCTGCAGCACTGTCGAGGATCATTTTGGGTGGCTCATCCATTTGCAGCTGGATATTCCCACCGAGTATCTGTTTCAGGATATAATGCTATTGATGTATGAAACATATCAGTGTTTGCAATCTATGATATGCAGTTATGTCTAGCTCGAGATATCCTACCTGTCGTAATTGTCTTTTGTGTACAACAGGAGATACAAATTTTGTGCACATCTGTGTTAGCCTTCGTTTTTTCCGAACCCACGTTCCTTGTCCTTGGGTCGATCTGTCAGCCTTACCGATTATATTCTTGCTCATCGTTGCGATCAAACGTTACAGATTCAGGTTGGCTGGTCACCGATGCGGTGCGCTCTACCGATGCTGTTGATGCAATAGATGGTGCTTGTGCTGAATCTTCACTCTTGCAAGAAGCCATGCTTCGATGATCCATTTCAACTACATGTGATCTATTGTAGTGATGATGATGATGATGATGCGGATGATCGCTGGATGATGAGCCTGCAGTGGTCCAACGAGTGCGTTTGGGTGAGGTGGGTGATTGGATGGCAGATGAAAGAGTTGACAAGGGGCCATCAGTAGCAAAGGCTTGGTGGTGGGCATGGCCATTTACAGTGGTAGCGGTAGTAGTAGTGGTACTGCTCATAGATCGATGACTGAGCTTATCATTGAATGTCTTGGAATGATGATCAAACGTAGTGGCTGACGTGCTAGTCGTTGGTTGCCGAGAGTGATGATGATGGTGGGTGGTGCGAGATGATTTCTTTTTCTTACGTCGATCACTGGTGGCGACACCACCGTTAAGTCGTTGCTTACTCATTTGTACTCCCATATTGAGTAAAAGTGTTATAGAGGAATACGATGATACGAGAAAAAAAGAAGGGTGGCGTACAAGTAAGAGAAGGAAAGTGAAAAGAAATAGAGAAAAAAAGAGAGAGAGGAAAGAGAAAGGTATTGAATAAAGGTGTACAGAAAGCGTGCAAGGTTGTTTGGACGTCTAACGCGGCACCAAATACAGTCGTGTAACGTATATGCCCTATTATAAGTGGAATGTATAACCCCTCTTTGTGTGTGTGAATAACTACCGCACAAGGAGGATGTGCCAATCTCTCTTATTCATTCGTTTAATATCTTTGCAACGTGATTCCCATCCGATCATGTCAGCGAGTGAGCTGTGTTGCCATGAAGATCTACTGATCTTTACATGCGATCACAACATGCTGGTGCCCCATGACCTTTGCTGTTGGTTCGTTGGATATGGATAAGTACTGGTGACACACGTAAAGTAAGGAAAGCCGACAGCATTGCGCTTTTCCTTCGAAAGAGAGGTCCCTGTGTGGACTTTGAATGATTGGTCACACACATGTGGACACCATCCTTCACTTTGATTGATACCAGGAGAGCATTTAACCGCGCCGGAAGCATGGGACCGGGTTAAGCAAGACAAAAGAAAGCATAAACTAATTTTCTATGCTCCTTACTATTATGTCCGCTCCCCAAGCATTGTTGTCAAACCGCACATGACTTGTTATCTCACATCCCCCGCCCCTAGTTGTTTTCCTCCTTTTCTACTTTGCTCCTTGCATGATGCTGAGCACGTCCCTATTAGAGATGTGTGCTTTTGTGTACGTAAATGATGGCGATAAGGCATATAGCTATTGATAGGCGTATCGCATGAACATCCTTTACGCAACAACCAATGGGTAGCAGCTTTCATTTTCTTTTCAGGTACAGCTGTCGCCTATCCTTCTCCATTGGCGTCACCGGTCTAACGATCGTAGCACAAGCCTGTGATACAACAACCACTTTTTCTTCCCCACCCCATGTAACAATAGGAGCACGCTTTTGATGGCAAGAGATAAAACGATGATGCAATCTGCCATCTTCATTAGATGCTATCTAGGAGATATATTAGGGGTGCTCTTATAACCATATAGAAGAAAACTCCATCACGATGATATAATGGTGATAATGAATATAAGTCTGATCGCATTGACGAGCGATGGCGTTGTTGTGGTATTGTTGGAAAGGTGTACAGATCATGTGTATCCGGGAGAAAAAGCATGTCATGGGTTATAAATCGATTTTGAATAGCTGCTGTTTTATTATCAGATGGATTATACAAACGCGATGCTATAACTGATAGGCAAATGGGATGTACTACAAGGATCGCACACTGGGCATGGGTATGTTAGTAATGTGCGGTGGACATTGTAAAGCGGCATATGCGTCAATGCGCTTGTTAGGAGTCATGCAGACATAGAGTTGTGTTTGTTGTTATTGTGCACACGGCAGGATAAACATGCAAGGGTCCAGACAACACGCGCACACACACCTTGTTTGCTCTGATCTGTACTACCATGTCCACGTTGCTTCACGCACATATTGGTTTCGGTATCAAGGTGCCATAATTGGGTATCTTTTGTGTATGGTTACGCCTGAGAAGTGCAAAGAAAGAAAGAAAAGAATCAACGATTTTGTACTTATTTGGTCTTGGTGCATCATGCTTTGTATGTACGCAATGCCAAAAAGAAAAAAATCGGCCGATGAACAAAGTAGGAATGATGCCTGCCACCTGTGGTAGTACAGTGGCCATCCTATTGTTTTTGCCTCTCCTCTCTAACCAAACTCAATCAGCGCTCCTCTCTATATCAATCGTTCTCTTCCCATACACGTCGTTATAGGCGTTGATTTGAGTTTAATTCATATAATTCGAACGTGTATACGTGTACTCGTCACCCCCATGCTTCCTTCTTGATATTGACGCAGCTGTCAAACACATACGAAAGACGCGTGTACTTTTCGAACATCCACTTTTCAAGTCATGGAACACGTTGTCTACTAGTGTCAGCGTCTCCTGTATTAATACTTTTTTCATCGACCTGGTCTAAAAAAGTGGGCATCACTTGCGAGCAGTAAGCACTTTCCAACAAACGGTGCCGTGATTTTGTTCCAGTTCTTGAATGAGCGCTGCACAATACTTGTCATAGTCTTCGGGTTCTACACCAAGATATGGTCCCAGTTTTGGTTTCGAGCGCTTTAACAATTGAGTTGCGACCGATTTGAGAAGAAAACCTTGCTGTAAGCCGACTTGAGCGTATGACGTACCGCGGGTGAAGATAATTTGGGGGAAAGGTAAGCACACAGACGTTAGGTGTAATGTTGCAAATAGCCTTGTTGCTCGTTTGTGTCACTTACTATCATCGTCAGGCCATTCACCAATAGGCACGAAAAAACGCTGTACTTGCACATCATGAAACCCAATTTGATGCAGCATACGTTCAATAGGCTCAGTGATGTATATGGCAAAACCCAAGTCTTTTGTTGCACGTCGAACAGCTTCATTGGTACGATCGCAGAGAGGTCCACAGTTTTCTGGATACGCCATGTCTATTGGGGTCCATGGATATGGTTCAGTTTTTTTTTCTCCGTGACAGCAGCGGCCAAGATAAAGAGGGAGCTATAATAGGATGCTTACCATATTCGACCAAATGTATGATGCCACCCGGCTTAAGGATCCGGTGTATATCTGCTAGTAAGGGTTGCCAACATTGGAAAGGTAATAAGATGCCGACTTCACGTTGGTGAACCAAATCAAAGGTATTGTCGGGAAATGGAAGTGGAGGAGATTGGATACTGCCGTGTACAAAACTGACGTTTTTAGGGAATGCCAGTCGAGAAGATCCACTACTGCTACTTTCACCGCCATTATTCTCTGACGTTACAGGGATTGGTAACGTTGACCCCAATGCTACCACCTGAGCATCCGGATATGCTTGTGCCGTTTCCAGGACCCAGAAGCCTTGTCAACGTCATCAGTAAATTGCAAACAGATGTATCTCTCTTATATTATTACCTGCTCCACATGCGCTGTCAAGTATACGTTTTGGAGGCTTATCGAAGGTACACTTAATATTATCTCCAAGTACTTGCTTGAAAACGTAATGCTGGTTGTATCAATAAGAGTGTTAGCTGTAATCTTATCAACACAATGATGCACAATGCTTATTGTGAGTCGCCGAACCTGTCGTTGATGCCTGTCAACAAGCGTCAAACCGAAAAAAAGGATGGAAGAAGGGTGAGAAAATCCATATGACATATATCTACCACGTGGTAGGTAAGTCTTCGTTGGGGATATCTTACCGGTTATATTCTTGCTCCTCGGTAAAATCTTGAGAATAATCTTGTTGACTACTCATTGATGTGGATTGGATTGAAGGAGTGTAGGCATTGCCCGTAATGCTAGATGATGGCGAGCCAGATAACGGGGTTGTGGTGTTACCGGATTCCTCGCTTGAGAAAGAAGGCGTGCTGTTGCTGTGAAGATCCAGCCTCCGCTGGTGAATTGCTGCAGCAGTCGCTTTAGCTGTGTCTCGCGTTATTCGTTGACTTGATGGTATATTCGATACTGATCCTCCATGTTGTTGCATTGCAGCTGTGCTATTCGTTCGACGAAGAATACCCTCTTTTTTGTTGGCAGCGCGACGGATAGCTTTATCATAGCTGTTCCATGCATTCGGGACACTTTGAGTATGATCGATTGTGGTTGGTATCTTATAAGATGCTGTTTGTGGTCTAGTAGTGGTAGTAGTAGCATGTGGTTTTGGATGATGATGTGGCGATGGTGATGATGATGAAACCGTTTTCCTTCGAGCTCGGCTATTTCGTTCGACACCCGGCAACCCAGCTTTGCTTAGCTGCCCACCCATTGTATTGTATAGCAATCAAAAACAAAGAAAAGGAATGAAAAAGAATGAAAATCAGATATAAAGCAAAGTGAAAAGCAGCGGAAAAAGAAGCAAAATTGATCTGCGGTTACCGAATCGCCAATTCACTGTTCCCTTTGCATTTGCCTGTTTATATATGCGTGACACACCGCTCACGTTTGTAGCACGAATGGTAATCTTTACAAGGTACAGCCACTTTTACACCGTGCGTACATGTCTATCATTTCTAGTGCTAACAGATGACGCAACGTATGCTTGACATCATGCTCTTCGAAACACTGATCCATCTTTGTATGTAGGAGGGGAGTTGATAAAGGTACTCTACACCAATTTCATTGTTTCCCAGTGCTACAAATGTGGATGACGCACAACTTTAAAATTCGTTAGAGTTTGCTCTCCACATTGCCTCATATAGGTGTTCGTGCTAACAATCAAACCATTGGGGGAAAACCTGTACCGGTCATCGAGACTAGAGTGCCCGGCAACCCCATAATCTCTCTCGCACTGCTATGATTGGTAACAGAATCTTCGCTGTATCTTAGCCACACTACTGTTTACCTCTGACTTAATGTGGAAAAAAGACGCTTCGGTCATTGACAATCCTTCCATTTCGTTCGGACTTTTCCGTAAATCTAATGTGCATGTGCTAGCTGAGCCCTATGCCATGGAATACCATATATACAATCTACATTGCCTATAGGCAGCGGCCTGTGCCACTTTTAAGCATGTGCAATGCTATTTCAGCGGTAATTGGCATCTTCACAAATACAAGGGTACAATGAACCCTGCATATAATATGAAGAAAGAAGATTATCTTTGCAAGAATGGGACAATAATATCATCATTGGGACTTTAGCATTGGTTCTACACACCGACCAAATGATCCGCTTTCTAGAAATTGAACCTAAGACCAAGTTCCATACAGCTCAGCAACGCGAGAATCGCTATCACTTATCTTCGAAACCGCCAACATCAATGGTTGTAGATTGTTTTAACATCCAAGTTGGATTGCTTACACAAACTTCCTTTCCTTCCGGGACCTTCCGCTCCGCCCATCAACTTGTCTCAAGCAAGGAATAAGACGTGTGCCTTGTTTTCAGCATGTTACCTTTGTTGATGAGATTTCGTCAACTGTCCTACCACTCTTTGTGCTATAGTACTAGAACGCACGTGAAGAAAATAGAAGCTATAATGCCGATAATCCTTTTCTACCATTCCACATCCACACACAAGATTTGCTTCCATATCGGTTGGCTTGTCTACAATTAGAGTATGTGGACGGCATTTGGACTAGTAACTAATGTAAGATTTAATGATAATAAGACACCAACAAGGATTCGGATGTTATGCGCGCGCTTGTGTGATCGCTCCGCGCGGAAGCTTAATTCGCCTAATTTCTCTTGTACCTGGTGTAGCATTGACGACATCAAGAACTTGATATCATAGCTTCCTCATCACATGACACAGGTACCTGGAACTCTTTCAACCATAGGACGCAAATCTCCATCAACCCATTTCCCCCTTCCACTGTTTCCAGAATTGTTATATATCCAAATCCTTCCATCCCATGCACTAAGGTAGTGTCCATATCCATATCCATAGACATTCGCGTGTATTAAAGCAAGTTGCTACACGTAAATAAAGCTGCTTCTATCTAATGGCTATCTGCTGTTCACTTGGAAAGGCTGAAAGGCAGGCTGCTGCAAGTAACTTGAGACAATGGAGTAAAGGCCATGCTAATGGGGACTGCCATTACGTTTGGTACCGGCAGAGAAGTGTGTTGTAGTAGTGACAAAAGCGTGGACGCGTTTGAGACAATGGAGTAAAGACCTTTATAATATCAACTGCTGGAATGAATGCTGTTACGTTTGATTGTGGTCGAGGATTGTACAAGAGAAGGTGGAGTGTCAAGAAACGCGGGTGTTGTAGTAGACTGTGTACACGCCATGGAGTGTGCCATTCAGTCAAAGACAATGGGATCAAGACAGCTGTAGGATTGACATGATGGGTTGAAGCAGGACAATCGTTCGCAGATGGTAGTTGTACTGTATTTGAATGGGGCAACAGTTGAGAATGGGAAGAAGAGTAGGCAAGTGGAAGTGGAAGAGCTGGAAATTTAAATAGATTGAGCTGTCAGACAAATCCATGCACACTGTAAAATGATCCATGATCTTGAGATTGATCACCTTGCCCTCAAACTTTCACACAAGATGCTTTCGGGTATGCTGAGCAACTTTGTCTTAATGACGAACCCACACTTCATTTGTTAAATTTCGAATGGGAGAGCATAATGGGGGATTGACTATGACGGATGGAAATTGGGAAAGCGCCGGATTTATGAAAAAGTCAATTACTATGTAGTTTCTTGGGATTCCCAATTTCGCACTTGAAACTTGGTCAGAAGGTACTCTCGCACATGCTGATCAACTTCATTCATTTAAAAACCGCACGGTTCATTATAAACATTTTGAATACGGGCCAGCCCAAATATAGAGAAAAGTAGGGTAGACGCTCCTACTCCCCGAGATTGCCCACCTCGAACCTGAAACTTTCACACAACATCCTTTCGACCAAGCCGAGCAATTTTGTTCTCATAAAGTGCCCAGGGTTCATAATGAAAACCTTGAATATAGGAGAGACGACGAAGGGATGGTAACATAGATAGGGTGTACGGCCGTGCGCGCCGATATTGCTCATCGGGACGCCGAAACTTGGACAGGAGGTGCTCTCGCACATGCTGATCAACTTCATTCATTTAAAAACCGCACGGTTCATTATAAACATTTTGAATACGGGCCAGCCCAAATATAGAGAAAAGTAGGGTAGACGCTCCTACTCCCCGAGATTGCCCACCTCGAACCTGAAACTTTCACACAACATCCTTTCGACCACGCCGAGCAATTTTGTTCTCATAAAGTGCCCAGGGTTCATAATGAAAACCTTGAATATAGGAGAGACGACGAAGGGATGGTAACATAGATAGGGTGTACGGCCGTGCGCGCCGATATTGCTCATCGGGACGCCGAAACTTGGACAGGAGGTGCTCTCGGTCATGCTGAGCAACATTGTCTTAATGACGAACCCACACTTCATTTGTTAAATTTCGAATGGGAGAGCATAATGGGGGATTGACTATGACGGATGGAAATTGGGAAAGCGCCGGATTTATGAAAAAGTCAATTACTATGTAGTTTCTTGGGATTCCCAATTTCGCACTTGAAACTTGGTCAGAAGGTACTCTCGCACATGCTGATCAACTTCATTCATTTAAAAACCGCACGGTTCATTATAAACATTTTGAATACGGGCCAGCCCAAATATAGAGAAAAGTAGGGTAGACGCTCCTACTCCCCGAGATTGCCCACCTCGAACCTGAAACTTTCACACAACATCCTTTCGACCACGCCGAGCAATTTTGTTCTCATAAAGTGCCCAGGGTTCATAATGAAAACCTTGAATATAGGAGAGACGACGAAGGGATGGTAACATAGATAGGGTGTACGGCCGTGCGCGCCGATATTGCTCATCGGGACGCCGAAACTTGGACAGAAGGTACTCTCGCACATGCTGATCAACTTCATTCATTTAAAAACCGCACGGTTCATTATAAACATTTTGAATACGGGCCAGCCCAAATATAGAGAAAAGTAGGGTAGACGCTCCTACTCCCCGAGATTGCCCACCTCGAACCTCAAACTTTCACACAAGATGCTTTCGGGTATGCTGAGCAACTTTGTCTTAATGACGAACCCACACTTCATTTGTTAAATTTCGAATGGGAGAGCATAATGGGGGATTGACTATGACGGATGGAAATTGGGAAAGCGCCGGATTTATGAAAAAGTCAATTACTATGTAGTTTCTTGGGATTCCCAATTTCGCACTTGAAACTTGGTCAGAAGGTACTCTCGCACATGCTGATCAACTTCATTCATTTAAAAACCGCACGGTTCATTATAAACATTTTGAATACGGGCCAGCCCAAATATAGAGAAAAGTAGGGTAGACGCTCCTACTCCCCGAGATTGCCCACCTCGAACCTGAAACTTTCACACAACATCCTTTCGACCACGCCGAGCAATTTTGTTCTCATAAAGTGCCCAGGGTTCATAATGAAAACCTTGAATATAGGAGAGACGACGAAGGGATGGTAACATAGATAGGGTGTACGGCCGTGCGCGCCGATATTGCTCATCGGGACGCCGAAACTTGGACAGGAGGTGCTCTCGGTCATGCTGATCAACATCGTTCTCATAAAGCCTCCACAAATCATTATGGAAATTTGGAGAAACAGGCACCTTTATGTTTTTACATATGCTGTAAGCGTGATGCTATATGACAAGTGGTCTTTGTTCATTGTCAAGTAGGTAGACCCCAATAGAGCGGAAGGTGCAGACGGACTTCTTTGTGCAACACAGCTCATTTGCATGATACTTCCCAATGAACAAACACCACTTATCATATAACACCACGCTTTCAGCATATGCAAAAGCGTCGAAGTACATTTATCTCTAAACTTTACAGTGAAAAATGGGCTCTTTCATAGGACAATGTTGCTCGTCGTGGTAGAGCGCACCTTGTCAATCATGTTTCACGATCACGCTTGCCAATCCTCGATGCAGGCACTTCTACGTTTTTACATATGTTGAAAGCGTGATGCTATATGACAAGGGGTGTTTGTTCATTGTGAAGTATCATGCAAATGAGCTGTGTTACACATGCACCCCCTGCGCATCTTCCGCTCTATCAGGGTCTACCTACTTGACAATGAACAAAGACCACTTGTCATATAGCATTATGGTTACAGCATATGTAAAACCTAAAAATGCCCATAACTCAAAATTCTACAATGAAACGTGGGTTCTTCAATCGAACAAAGCTGCGCGGCGGGGTCAAGCGCACCTTGTGTAGAAGTTTGACGATCGTCGTGGCCATTCTCAGATTCACCCAATGTCACCACCAGCCAAAGTAGATCAGGTCGACCTCGAATTTTTTTTTCGACGAGGCTGGTGGCGACATTGGGTGAATCTGAGAATGGCCACGACGATCGTCAAACTTCTACACAAGGTGCGCTTGACCCCGCCGCGCAACTTTTTTCGATTGAAGACCCCACGTTTCATTGTAAAGTTTAGAGATACATGCACGTTTATGTTTTATATATGCTGTAAGCGTGATGCTATATAGAGAGTGGTGCTTGTTCATTGTGAAGTATCATGCAAATGAGCTGTGTTGCACAAAGAAGTCCGTCTGCATCTTCGGCTCTATCAGGGTCAAGCTACTTCACAATGAACAAACACTACCTTTCCTATGGCGTCACGCTTACAGTATAGGTAAAACATGAAGGTGCCTGTTTCTCCAAATATACATAATGATGTGTAGAGGCTTTATGAGAACGATGTTGATCAGCATGACCGAGAGCATCTCCTGTCCAAGTTTCGGCGTCCCGATGAGCAATATCGGCGCGCACGGCCGTACACCCTATCTATGTTACCATCCCTTCGTCGTCTCTCCTATATTCAAGGTTTTCATTATGAACCCTGGGCACTTTATGAGAACAAAATTGCTCGGCGTGGTCGAAAGGATGTTGTGTGAAAGTTTCAGGTTCGAGGTGGGCAATCTCGGGGAGTAGGAGCGTCTACCCTACTTTTCTCTATATTTGGGCTGGCCCGTATTCAAAATGTTTATAATGAACCGTGCGGTTTTTAAATGAATGAAGTTGATCAGCATGTGCGAGAGTACCTTCTGACCAAGTTTCAAGTGCGAAATTGGGAATCCCAAGAAACTACATAGTAATTGACTTTTTCATAAAACCGGCGCTTTCCCAATTTCCATCCGTATAGTCAATCCCCCATTATGCTCTCCCATTCGAAATTTAACAAATGAAGTGTGGGTTCGTCATTAAGACAAAATTGCTCAGCGTGGTCGAAAGGATGTTGTGTGAAAGTTTCAGGTTCGAGGTGGGCAATCTCGGGGAGTAGGAGCGTCTACCCTACTTTTCTCTATATTTGGGCTGGCCCGTATTCAAAATGTTTATAATGAACCGTGCGGTTTTTAAATGAATGAAGTTGATCAGCATGTGCGAGAGTACCTCCTGACCAAGTTTCGGCGTCCCGATGAGCAATATCGGCGCGCACGGCCGTACACCCTATCTATGTTACCATCCCTTCGTCGTCTCTCCTATATTCAAGGTTTTCATTATGAACCCTGGGCACTTTATGAGAACAAAATTGCTCGGCGTGGTCGAAAGGATGTTGTGTGAAAGTTTCAGGTTCGAGGTGGGCAATCTCGGGGAGTAGGAGCGTCTACCCTACTTTTCTCTATATTTGGGCTGGCCCGTATTCAAAATGTTTATAATGAACCGTGCGGTTTTTAAATGAATGAAGTTGATCAGCATGTGCGAGAGTACCTTCTGACCAAGTTTCAAGTGCGAAATTGGGAATCCCAAGAAACTACATAGTAATTGACTTTTTCATAAATCCGGCGCTTTCCCAATTTCCATCCGTCATAGTCAATCCCCCATTATGCTCTCCCATTCGAAATTTAACAAATGAAGTGTGGGTTCGTCATTAAGACAAAGTTGCTCAGCATACCCGAAAGCATCTTGTGTGAAAGTTTGAGGTTCGAGACAGGCAATCAAGGTCGTGGAGTAATTTATAGAGTGCATGGCAGTGTCTGACCTATTTAATTTCCACTTCTTCCACTCTCGTCTTCTTCCCTCTTCCTCCTGCCATTCTCAACTGTTGCCCCCATTCAAGTACAACTACAACCTGCGAACGATTGTCTTGCTTCCAATCCACCATGTCAATGCTACGAATATCTTGATCCGATTGTCTTGAGCTGAATGGCAAGTTCATGGCGTGTGCACCCCACTTCAACACACGCCTTTCTTGAAAGCACACACTGTGTTGCACACTGCAATGCCACAACCAAACGAAACAGCATTCATTCCAGCAGTTACTATTAGCAAAACTTTATTGTCTCAAGCAGCGTTCACAATCTTGTCACTCTACTACTACAACACGCTCCTCTGCCACAACCATCCCATAACAGCAGCTGCCATTAGCAACGTCTCCAATGTCTCAAGTTACTTACGGCCTCTTCACGTGGACAGCTGATAGCCATTGTATAACAGCAGCTTTATTTACGTGTGGCAACTTGCAATGATGCATACGACTTCTAATGGATGGTCCCATATCAGCTATCAAGTATCCCGCAATGCAAGCACTCCTCGCCTTGTTGAGCTGCACTGAAAATGACCAAGAAAGATATAGACCAACACCTGGATGGGTAAGGAAGCATATCAGCAGCAACCACAGAGGCTCTTTCTTATTGGACTTGCAACGGTTATGGATGAATGGATGGATGCAATCAAGTGCAGTAATGTGGAATCCTGGAATGTTGCTTTGGCTACTTGGCTCGTCGTCAGCAGTAACGAACACATGGATACGGTTGAGGATGATGATGGATTAGATAAATTGGATGGCATGCAAACGAGGCTTATATCTTTGACAAGAGAGGATTTACCACCATGGATGATATTGCAACATTCAAGTCAATGCATGCAACAGCTACTTTTACAATCATGGATGAAGATGCTGTGACGACAGCAACCAAGAATACAATGACACAACGACACCTGCTGATTCTTTGTGATCCACTGGTTGGCATCTGGAAGGAAAGGAAGGATAGAAACTTGAAGGCCGGAAGGGGAGATTGGATTAGACCCACATTCATTGTATCGAGACGCTCTTGTTCCTTTTGTCATATTACATTCATTAAAACTTCATTGTTCATATGCTGATTAGACGATGGGTAGTGCCGATAACTGATTGTATACATGTTTAAATAGATGCTTGTATTTTCAATGTTAATAAACCCATAGTAATGGTACCCAACAATCCCGCTTGTTACAGAAGCTTGATCCATTGTAAGCTTAACTCGTTACGGCTAAGAAAGATGATGAGCTCTGTGGCACAAGTACACAATGCTTACCTATGACAACGGCTCTATCAGCATGATCCACATTGTATGTATAGCCTTATATAAGAACGAACCCTAGAAGCAAACAATACCATTACCGCTCATAGTCTTGGATGCACTGATCATTTATGCTTTTTAACCACACCATCATAGGCAAACCTTACTATTTAGGGATTGTCTATCATGCACTCTCCACCAATTAAGAAGCCTTCAAACCTTGCCCCTATTAGTTTTACTACACGAGTCCCTCTGCATCTTTTGTACTACCAGGGTCAAGCTATTTAACAATGAACAAAAACCACTTGTCATACAGCATGAAGGAATCATAAAGACAGTCATATCTCAAAATCTTACAACGAAGTGTGGGCTCTTTCATAGAACAATGTTGCTCGTCGGGTGTAGCGCACCTTGTGTGCAACGGACTTGAGACATCCAGCCGACGCAATCACTAACCGAACATGCAGGAATCTAGGAAATCTGGCGACCTATGCAACCGGTAGTCACTAAGATCCTCTCTTCTCACTATATTTTCATAGGAAGGATTCAAATAAACGCAGTAACATGACGAGGGAGGTAGCAATGCATCACAACTACAGAGCATTTATCATTCCAAAATGCATAGCTCAAGGGTATATATTAAATAGCCATCGAATTCTTTCAATGCAATCATGATATTTATATACACGTTTATCAAACATACATACTAAGCCAACCACGCAGCAGGTTTACTCACAACTTGGTATGTGATGCAGATGCGTTTTGTTGTTGTTCAAGTGCTTGTTTTCCTTGAACATAGGTTGCAACGATTTTTCCAAAGTTCTCTCCCTGGAGTTTTGCGAGATCGCGCTCAATCTGCAAAGCCTCTTCGGGACGCTCACCATTTCTATGATTTTTGCATTTGCATTAGATCAATGATTGCTTACGTGAGTAAAGGACAAGCTTATTACTTACACGCATGTACCAGCGCCATAGGGTGATCCACCAATTACTTGCGAGTTATCGCTCATATGCTATGATTACCCATCTCGGTTAATGACGACATTAATGAATGGCATTGCGAGAACCTTACCTTGCTAGGGAAACCGAAAGGCACATACATCATGCCATGATGAGCGAAGAAAGGAATTGCGTTGTAAGCAGTGGTTTCTTGACCCTATGGAGAAGATTATGTTATTTCCCTGAATCCAATGGCATATATAAATGTAGATCTTACACCATGCTGAGATCCGGTAGAAAAGAATGTGCCGACAAATTTGCCTTCTAATTGACGCTTGGCCCACAATTGACCTGTGCCATCCCAGAAATTTTTCATTTGTGCAGGGACCATGCCAAAACGAGTGCCGAATCCAAACATGATACCATCTGCTTGAGCGAGCTGATCAACCGTGATAACAGGTACGTCGGGCTTTGGAGGTGCCTTCATCTTGGCCAAAACTTCTTCAGAAAGTGTCTCCGATACTATAAGCATGATCAAAGGATTTAATAATGGTTCGCGAGCATGATATGAAAGGATGTATACATACCTTGGAACAGTTTGGTAGTGACACCAGCTGCTTCTAATCCCTTTTGAACTTCGAGTGAGAGCTTATAAATGTGGTGATGTATGGTGTGGAAAACGATAAAGACTGTGGCTGTCATGATTTGTTCTGAAATAATAAGGGACGTTAGGGGAAAAAAACTGCATCCTGGGCGGGAACACCATATAAATACTCTTCCAGGTGTTGGGATACTTATACTGATTCGGAGTAGGTCACATCCCCCGCCCTGAGCAGATTAATAAGCAAACGATAAAAGACATTTTCGCTGTCAAAATAGGGTGCTATTCATGGATATCCACGTGATGTGTCATCATTTCGAGCATAATCCTTTGTCCAGTGGCCTCAATGTGATGATGCTAGAGCCTCAAGTAGCTGACGGCGTGTGATTGCAAATAGCCCAACGACTATGCTTGTCATGGGTTGAAGGCAGATCGATGCAGCAAACGATGATCACCATACGCAAAGCTACCTTAAAGCAATTGGTATGGAAAAGTCAATGAAGAAGAGGTGACTATTCTCTCGCATTTTCCCCCCGCTTTTCCCTGTCTGAGACATGATCTCACTGATTTGAAATACAAGCAAGAGCTACCGTAGTGCAGTGATGCTCCTTATTACACTTGGCTAATTCTTTGTTATAGGATGATAATGGTGACATTCATTGTTGTCCTAATATGACCACTGCAAGGGCAATAGTAGGTAGCACGCATAGGTTGAATATGGCATTTTATATACATCACTTGTCCTTGTGTCACTTTCTACTTTGTATTTCAGGCACATCTTTCAAAGTCATCATTGGGCGGATTTGCACGCCATCCTTTCCCGATAAACATTAACTCTTTTGTGAGTGCACTAAGCAATGCTAAATATAAGGACCCAAGTAGCATTATCAGGCGTTGCACAAACATGGGTGCGTCAGTCAAGGGCATTGATCATTGGACGACCCCGTATGCAAAAGGCGTTACCAGCAAGGAAAGGGCATGCTTTATATTGGGAAACTTTATCCCGTCTCGGTATGACCCCGCACGCGAGACACGTTCACAGCAGTTTCCCACAATCTTTTCCTCTTCAACCAGAAAACATGGTAAGCATTCAACCGGGTAGGAAGAATGGGTTCTTTGAGCATGGTAAACTGACCCATCAGGACATTGTAGTGTGATCCCAAGGTTCCTCAACAAGGTACTTTACAATAAGCGTTTATTGGTGTCAATCTCGTCTGTCTCTCACACGTTCTATTTTATGTCTACAACAGCACTTGACTTTATCGACTTTGTCAACAAGTCACCCTCGCCATTCCATGCCACGCACGAAGCTGCCGAGCTCTTGAAGAAGGTACTGAAAGATATGGGGTTGGTATGGATGGTTCTGTATTCACTAAAGGAAACAACATATAGGCAGGTTTTGAAGAGATCAAGGAACGCGACAACTGGAACGGCAAGATCAAGAACAATGGAAAATACTACTTTACGCGTAACGGTTCATCTATTGTCGGCTTCGTCGTTGGTGGCAAGTATAAACCTGGCAATGGCTTCTCAGTTGTCGGCGCCCACACCGACTCCCCTTGTCTCAAGGTCAAGCCCGTCTCTAACAAGGAAAAGAGTGGCTATCTCGAAGTTGGTGTTCAGCTTTATGGTGGTGGCATCTGGTAAAGAGGAAGAAATACATTCCTTCACCCAAATCCTCATTGCATATTTTGGATAGGCACACGTGGTTCGATCGTGATTTGAGCCTTGCAGGTCGTGTTATGGTAGAACAAGAAGATGGTACCTACCGCCATACCTTGGTCAAGATCAACAGGTAAATGCATCCATGCTTTGACAATGCCAAGTACAACATCTGATACATAAAACCATCGCATTTAGACCTCTTTTGCGTATTCCCACGCTCGCCATCCATTTGGATCGTACAGCCAATGACCAAGTAAGTAACCGAGGTGTGATACGTTTTTAGATCTCTTGTACTTATATGATACCATAGTTCACTTTCAACAAGGAGGAACAACTTGCACCTATCCTTGCTACTGCCACCAAGGCGTAAGTGAAAATTGAATACGAGAAGGCGTACTAGGAAGCTAACATACGGCTGATTTCAGTGAACTCAACAAGCCCGCCGAGTCGGATAAGGCTGAAGCTGATGAGGCGCATCATCCTTTGTTGGTTCGTGTTCTTGCACAAGAAATGAAGATTAAGCGTAAGTAAATTACAACGACACTCCACATCTTTAGATTTGATATTGACATGAGAATATTGTTAGCTGGTCAAATCCGTGATTTCGAGCTTGCTCTTTACGATACTCAGGTAAGGAAAAGAAAGAGGATCATTTTTGAGGAAAAGAAAGACTAACGTCAGATGATAGCCATCTACTGTTGGTGGAATTTGCAACGAATTCATCTTCTCACCTCGCTTGGACAACTTGGAAATGTCGTTCTGCTCCATCCGTGCTTTGACTGAAGCCACCAACGTTGAAAACGATACCAACATGCGTATTGCTGTACTCTTTGACAATGAGGAGATTGGAAGCACCACAGCTCATGGCGCTGATTCAAACTTGTTGCCAGTAACTTTACAGCGTCTTGCAGCCACTCAGCTCATGTCTGGTTCTGATGTATCACCCACTGCATTTGAAGAAGCTATGCACAAGAGTATTCTCGTCAGCGCTGATATGGCCCATGCCATCCACCCCAACTACCCTGAAAAGCATGAATCCAACCACCGTCCTCACATGCATAAGGGTACCGTCATCAAGATCAATGCTAACCAAGTAAGTAGTTCTCTTTTATGAAAATGGTCTTCATTTTATTCATCATGAATCCCACATAGCGATATGCCACTACTGCTGTGACCAGTCTAGTGTTGAAGGAGCTTGCCAAAAAGCACAGCATCCCAATCCAGGTATTAAGGGAGGATATGGTACATGCATGTATGTATTATGCATGCTAATGGTAATATCATTATCTTTAGGAATTTGTTGTCCGTAACGATAGTCCATGCGGATCTACAATTGGTCCTATGCTGAGTGCTAAGCTAGGTTTGCGTACAGTTGGTAAGTGCGCAAAAATGTCGGGATTAATGCACAGGGCAACGAGTTTATGCTTATGGAAATTGTCGGGCATGATAAAATAGATGTCGGTAATCCACAGCTCAGCATGCATTCTATTCGTGAAGTGGGTGGCACAGATGATGTGAAGCATGGTATTGATCTCTTGAAGGTAAGTAATATAGGGCTAGCTTATCGAGCGAAGGATTGGAAAATAATTGTTATAATCCCAATAGGTCTTTTATGAGGAATTTGCTGAACTTGAAGCCCGGATTGTTGTGGATTAGAGAGCACAGGAGTAGTGTTTATATGATTTGATCATAAAAAGTGTCTATAACATGTGTCTGCCAAGAAAATATATATTTTGTCTTTATGTATGAGATTCGAAAAGGAGAAAGTGATGTTGTGGCACCATCATCAAATGGCGATCGTATAGTTTACTCACCATCTGTTTATGTGCTCACACGACTTTGTTAGTGTTGATTCAACCTATGGCCGTCTTGGCGCGCATACATACACCAGCATGTTTACACCTCTCTCTCATTTGTTCTCTCCCCTTTCCTTCTTCTTCCCCTTACTGCTATGTTCTCTCAACACCTGAAAAACCCTCGGAAGCGACGAGTCGTGCTGTCATATGCTCAAGATTGGCTGCTGGTGATCGTTATGATTGGTGTCTTTTTCGCGATCGACGTTATTCCACCATTCCACCGTGAGTTCTCGTTGCAGGACAAGAGTATCATGTACACATACACAGCCAAAGAGTCAATACCTGCTTGGACGCTGGCAGTGAGTAAGCCGAGATCATCCAAAATGATCATTCCAATTACTGACAGTGCAATAGTTGATTTGCTTTCTTGGCCCTATCATTGCCATTGGATTTATAGCATGGTATTTTCAACGTAGCATGCATGATTTTCATAGCGGTGTACTAGGTAAGAGTCCGTTGGTGATGGAACCAAGGTGATGAAAAGGGGGGGTGAAGAAGGTTGGAATGATGACGATGATGATGTTTCCCATGATCTAATTGGGTGAGCGGCGCCCTGATTGTAATTCATATAGGATTGTTCCTAGCGTTATCCATGGTGATCATGTTGACTGATGTTATCAAGGTAAGCATATAAAAAAGGAAGGAAACGTGAGATGCTATTTAAAGACTTTTGTTGACATTGTACACGAAAGATCACTGCAGGAAGACCAAGGCCCGATTTCCTCGCACGGTGTCAGCCGCCACTGGATGCTGAAGATCCACCAAGAGGACTTTCCAATTACACAATCTGTACCACACCCATTGATTCGTATGAAATGAAAGATGGTTACAAGAGCTTTCCAAGTGGTCATGCTTCATGTAAGCTATTATAGCATTTACCATCTTAATTGAATGTATATTCATCTATCCTTATTATAGTCTCATTTGCAGGCCTTGGATACTTGGCATTTTACTTGGCTGGAAAGATGCAATTGTTTGATGAGCGTGGGGTAAGAAACACACAGCAAGAAAAGGAGTTGCTCGATACTTAAAAATATTTTCTCGACATCTACTAGCATACGTACAAGTGCTTTCTCTTTGCCTTCCCTAGTTTGGCTGCGTTATTGGTTGCAATTTCACGTACACGCGATTATCGTCATCATTGGCAAGACGTATTTATTGGTGGATTGTTGGGTGCTGGATGTGCCTATTTTGCATATCGACAATATTATCCGTCATTGATCCATGTCGAATGTCACAACCCATATTCAGCAAGATTCGGATCGTGCTCCGATGATCCAGAACAGCAGCAACAATTACCAGCACCTGGAACCACAGTGTATACGTCACATGAAATAGAAGATAACAGCCTCACAACAGCATCAAGTCAATTGTCAGATGATCGATACAAGCATAGTTATCCAGTTAGATAAAGAGATCAAAGGGGTAGAAATTGCATATAAAGTTTCTTTTATTGATGATGACAATGGTTGCATAAGGGATCGTTATGGTCAAGCTTCAACTAACTGGGAACTCAGTCGTCGTTGATTTCATTTCCTTCTTCTCCCGCTTTCCACCACCACAACTTTTATCACTCGACGACTTTGGTGCAGGCCTAAACACACCTATTTTATCATGCTCCTTTGCTCACGGGCACCAATCTCTTGCAGAAATGCAGCCCTCCTTGTCACCATTGCAGCATTCGCAGGCTCCTACTATGTCTATAAAGATCCGCGCCATTACCGTCGTCGCTTACTATCAAGGCTATGGTTCCTCATTTGCAAACGTGATCTTGCCGAAGCCAAATTGGAACGCGAATTACTCAGAGAACGCAAGTACTATTATACAAAACACTCCATAACACGCTGGCTCACACCGGCAGATCGTTTATTCAATATAGCCGAACCGGATATAATTGCGTCTCACACTCAATATGTTGATTTGAATGGACATCGACTGCGTATTGTACACATTATTCATGAGCTGGGAAGTCGAGTACCATTACTTGTATTTATCCATGGATTGGGAGGACAGGTAAAGAATGTGAGAATGATTTACTCGTACATGTGGTTTACTCACAAAGGTATGGAAAAGGTGGCACAATGGCAGTACCAGCTTGAATATTTTTCCCAAACGGCCCATGTGCTTGCCATTGATCTTCTGGGCTGCGGCAAAAGCGAATTAAGTTACGAGTAAGTGGTGTACTTTATGCTGTAGAACTCAACGTTTGACATTTACACGTGAAAAAAGCTGGGATTCTTATACGACAGCCAGTCTGGTCAATGATGTAATAAGCCTGCTCACGGATCGATACCAATACCCATCGACTGTTATCATTGCACATGCCTATGGTTGTTCAATTGCTACTCATGTGGCCGCATCACCCTTGATCCAACCAAGTTTACGTGGGCTGGTGTTGATCTCTCCCAAGGAACACATTGATGATTCACAAAAAAAGAGTAAACGGAATCTACGTTGGATCCCCGACTGGTTATTCGAATGTGCATGGACAGCCGACAGGAAGGGCGGGCTCTATAGCAAAAGCGTGGAACGTCTCTTGGGTTTCGATGCGGAAGATCAATTACGTCGCAAGTAAGTATTCTTTGTCCCTTGTTTCTTTGTTTCATTCATCACAAGATACTCATGGGGACAGTCAGTTGCGTTGGAACCTGCTCAATCGTACATCCACCTATAAGCGATTCGTATTTGGTGCCAGTTTTCCTCCACCCACCGTATATCAAAAAATCAATGTTGGCGTGCTTTTAATCAGTGGAAGTGAGGTATGATCGGGGATATATATTCACAAGAGAGAATGCAAAACACTGACATTCAAGAGGGATAGGACAAGGTGACACCGCCAAACGATGTCAATATTATACATAATCATCTCCTTGGGCTGGACCCGCAAGACATGAATTGGGAACATCTTAGTCACGCCGACAATATTCGAGTGCCAGAACCTTATGTCATCCCAGACGTTGGTCATATGCCCATGGTCGTTCATCCAGAACTCGTGAATCCAGTAATATCCGAATTCCTTATCAAGAACTGCGGTTTGCATACGTTGAGTGGTGCATGGCAAGTACTACACAAGACCAAAGGAGAAAACAAATGGGATTTGAAGAACTATGAAAAGGTAAGAAAGGAGGTTTTTGATTCATTTTTCATGAGGATGAATGCTAAGAAGGATTCTTTGTAGTGGTCACGTACACAATGCATCACGGCTGGACCGATTGGACCATCGCTTTTTCGTGCTATGAAGGTAGAATGATGACAATGAATGGTTGAAGCAAGGTACTCATGTCGTTTATTAGGTTATGCGACAAACCGATAGTGCACATTGTCCATCAGGCTTTCTTGCCAAATATCCCGAGATCGGTTTTATTATCGACATTTCCAATGACACTCCACCTTATCGTGCAAGCGATTTTGAGCATTCACGGATCGAATACATCAAACTGCGAACGGTGTCCAAAATTCCTCCTGAACGCGACGATGTTGCAAAGTTTATTGAGGTCGCTTCACAATGCTGGGAAAAGAAGCCTGACGCACAAATCGCAGTACACTGTCATTATGGGTAGGCATCAAATACAACATGGTTACACGCGCAAGTGTATTGACAACGTGTTACAGGTTTAATCGCACCGGCTTCTTTATCTGTTGCTACATGATTGAGCGATTGGGTGTTTCAGTACCAGACGCATTGCGTTATTTTGCTGACGCGCGACCACCAGGAATTAGGTAATGCTTCTGCAGCTGAATGGATGTATGTCATCATACTTATTGCTTTTCTGTAGACACGCTCATTTTGTAGATGAACTCTATCTTCGATACGTTTTACCTGCGAGACCCTCATAGAGGCCACCCATCACTCTACATGGCCATAGTTTGTGTATATAACAGCATCATCCCCCACGGAACAATAAACCGTTTTAGTAATCAGCATCAACATTTAATTATATGTATATATGGAACAATCTATGCAGAAGCAACAGCCTTGAGAGCATCAATAAGGGCATGGAGAGCGTCCTTGATCGTTGCGGGATTCTTGATATCAGATGTAAAATCGGGATCAGCCATCTTGATGGTTTCAATAAAAGTGAGGAACTCGCTGAGGACGTTGCCAAGCTGTGGATTCTTGGAGCTAATAGCTTCAACAATCTTTCCAATAATCTTAAAGACGGTGGGCTTTTTGCGATCATCAGGAGCCACATAAGTGCGGTTGATGTAGTCGACACCACCAAAGGCAGCGCTGATGACACTATCAGCAATGGATTGGATACTTCGGATAGCAAAGCGGAGACCATTGTTCGCATCAGCAGCAGCAGTGTCGACAACAGCACCCTTCGAGATGAAGCCAAACATGGCATTCACAGAGTCAGCAAGTGCATCAGTGAATTCAGAATAATCGTCGAGGTGGGTAAGGAAGTCATAAAGAGGATCGTTCTTGAGGACAGTGCCGTTGCGGATGGCATCAGTTACTTGCTCCAAACGCTCAACAGCAGAATCAAAATGCTCGTTCAAATGATTGATTGTTAGAACAAGGGTATTCATAGCACGGGCATAGTCATGGAGAAATGCAGCACCTTCTTGAGCAGCAAAGTCAACGGTACGTGCGACAGCCATGGCCATAGCACCTTCGATTCCAGAATTATCCTTATCTATAGTAGAGGCGATATCTTGCTTGAAGATCTCCAAATCATCTCGATCGATGTTATCGGAAACGATTTGACCAATGTTGTTATCAGAGGTAGCAATAACATCCTCAATTTTAGGATTCACCATAGCCCGAAGAGCAGGCACCAATTGTGATATCAAAGCAGCGGGGTCATCGGTATGCTCAAGTTCCTGATGATAAGTGTTGACAACGGCTTCAATCTCATCAAGGATACGTTCAACAGGGCTGTTACCAGTACCAAATTCGTTAAAGAAGCTCTTGTGGATACGTGATAAGTCTTCATAGACTTGGAGTAACTTTGCAGAATCAGCACGATCGAAAACGGTTTGCATGGTGCGGTGCACGTGCTCATTTACCACCCGATCAGCAGTTGGAACAGGTTCCGAAGGAGGTTCACTTGGTGGAACTGGCTGCTTAGCACCGTCAACATCATCATGGGGACCAAAGACTTCGTGGATACCATTGACAATCCCATCAGCAACGTCTTCAGCACCATGGATAAACCCACTAATTACACTTTTGGCACCATTGATAACTCTATCAGCCACCTCGTCCTTTGAGCTATTGGTGGGATTAGGAAGATCGATATAAATGGCATCAGCAATCGAAGGAGGCGCCAGTACACCTGCAGCACGAGCTTGCTTGGCAACAGCAGCATCCATATTTTGAAGCATTTCTTGTGCCACAAGTAGCAATTGGCTATCAAAGACATCAGCCAGCTGACCTGAAGCTACATTTCTAGGGTTGGCAACTGCTCGCTGCTGCTTCCTCGTCATTAATATCCATCATCTCTGTGTACTAGCGAATCTTTGATACGCACCTGCTGCTCTTGTTGTCGTTGAAAGTTGTTGATAGGTGCAGCTGCAAATGCTGTGATGGGCAAGAGAGCAAATCCTGCAAGGTAGGTAACCTTCATGTCGTATAATGTGTGTATGAGGATATATCACGTCCATCGTTTCGATAACGCCGGTTGACTTGTTTTTATACATTTTACGGAAAGAATGCTGCTAAATCATCGCATTCCATTCCCTACTGTCAAGTCGGTAATACGAATCCAAGAACTGAAGCTTGCATACCGCGGCTACAATATCGTGATAACAACAATGAGCCAATCGTGAGTATGCTACCGTGCCGTGCCAAGTTAAGATTAGAATTTGACAACGCAAAGCAGACATAAATCCAAGCCCAATCACCATTCACTGTATGATTAAGCATCAATGGATACAGTGCTTGCTAGTTACGAAGATGGCACTGGTAAAAGCGTTACCATGGTGATCTTACACCCACCCCCATACGTCCTATCCGCTACTATCATTCCGCAAATTTCTTTAAAATGACGACTTTGAATCAAATGGTGTGCTCTATTAAATGAAATGACATGTAGGAATATGATGAATGACTCAATTAAGTATTGGATGTATCATAAATCCTGGTCGTAGTATCGTCCTGTAAAGCAGCAAATAAGCAAACTTTTACTCCACAATCAACAACTGAAAAAAGCACGTACCAGGGTAGTTGTAAATTGGTATCTTTCACTCCAAAACACAGTTTCTCCTTGGTATGTCATTTGGCTGATGGATTGTTCGTGTAGTTGATGCATGTGCTGTGACCAGCGGTCGGCTAGACCAGGCGTATCCACAAAAAGTTGTTCATGGAGCTTGGGATCTCGTTCTTGTAACACATATTGTACATCATTCGACATCAATGCCAAGTGTCCCATATACCCCAGTCGACCTCGCTTCTCCTTTCTATTGAAGATCAGCATTAATTGCTAGGCCTATTTTATGAGCGTTTTAGACTTACATGCTCTCATCATTTTTCTCTTGTGCCTTCAGTATCCTTTCCACAAGTTGACCGGTTTCCAATACCTGGGAATAAATTAGATATCAGACCAAAGCTAGGCACTCTGTTTCAATCCTATCCTACCTCTTTCACCAGATCTGGGCCAGGGCCATCTCTTGGTACACGTGACTCGCACGTCAAGATCTCTCGAAGCATGCCATACACGGAATTATGCAGCACGTTGTTGTAAGGGAATGCAAAGAATAAATCCTTGATTACATTGTCAATACCAGAAATTCGTTCCTTAAAAAGGTACCTACCAAGCATTTGGGTATAGCGTGCTGTTCAACCACTGCATCACCGAACCGTTGCAGCAGATCGAGTCCTTTTTCTCCATTGACGATGCTGATAAAGTATAACAACTCGACAAGCAATTCGCACACAGCTAATCGCTTCAAACCGAAAACCTTGGGCTCCTTTGGTTAAATTATGCGCATGTTAACAAACGCGTCCCATTTGTTTTTCTTTTCACCGCCGTTCCTACCTCTATCTTCAGCACGAGCATAAGCGCTTCCATGTGGTTGATAAATGTGTCAAGCATAGGGTGAAACATCAATGAATGTGATAGCAGCTTTTCCGGTTTCTGCAGTAAATCAGGAAGGCTACATATACACACGTTAACTTTTGGTGGCCTCCATACAATCCAATCAATGATACTTACACTCTTTCGCTATACTGTCTTAGACCCCGTATGATGGTTGTACAACATTGCAGAGAGCTTGATGCATTATCAGCAGACGAATCGAGCATATAGTTCGCCATGCGCTTCATTGTAACCGAGCTATGAACCTTTTTCTTTAGTAACCTTTGCTTATACAAGTGTGCACCCTTATACCTTGTGAGCTCATCAATAAGCGGATTGCGTGTTTGAGAAGATGGCGATAGATAGATGATGTCGCATAAAAGTTGCTGAGCGATTTCATGGTTCTATTTCCCATTGAACATGGTGGTTATTCCACGTGATCTTTCCCTTTTACACTCGTCCAATGCTTACCACAGGATCCAATTGAGGCTGCAAACGATCCACAAGCAAGGTCAATAAGCCATGATCTGCCAACCACTATATGCCAAATGAATTAAGCCCTTAAAAGTTGCGTGAAATCTTGCGAGAGTAACTACCTGAGCGATACCAGCGCCCTCTGGAGATCCTTCGCATTGTATAAGTGCAGCAAGTAAATCCGACAAGTATGGCATACCCCCACCGCCATGAATGAAAATGTGATGCAGCCATTTTGCAACGATATCATTGTGTGCTTGGATGAAATGAACCAGATCGCTGGTACGTCGTTGTAGGAGAACGGCATTGACTTTGCAGAAACCAGCGAGTTGGCGTGGTGCAAGTTGATGCTGCTGATCCAGTAACGCCCAGAGCATTGTCAATAATTCGGGATGTGCGTATACCAATCCATCCATAAGTGCTGGTACGCCTGCACCGAGAATCTCGCATGAGAGTGCCATGTAAGTTGAATTGATATCACCATTGCCATTAGGCTTTTTCTGTACTGATGCAGGTGCTTGTGGTTGTCCTGGTGACGATGACGATGATGATGATGATGATGATGATGATGTTATCCGCTCGCTCACAATGTAATTGACGAGTTGAGATAATATGGCCGGTTGTCGTAGGCTAATACGCAAGATAAACCATCAGCATAAGCATATGTGAGTGATAGAGAGATAAAACGTACAAGGTGATGAGCTTTGTATTTTGTAGATGCACTTCTTGTAATAGATCCTCATTGTCAAGCAACTCCTCCAGTCTCGCATTTGGTTTCGCAAGTATGGCCTCTAGACTTGTTGCTCGGCTAAAACCGAAGCGCCTTAACATTAGAAGACAAAATGACGAGGGTGGTAACTACTTGTTCAACTTGTCAAGAGAAAGCGTGAAAAACTTGGAAAAACGGGGTGCTTTGTACTACCTCGGATCGACCAGTTGTGGATGTTGCCACTCAACCAACCCCCACACTCCCCTAGTTGATATACTGCTACTACACACACACACACACGTATATATACATATGTATAATTGATGGCGTCTTTATGAATAAAGTTACTCAGGTAGAATAAGATAATTGGATAATCATAGCTGAATGCCTCCGTTCCATTTTGCATAACCAAGGACCATAACCACACCAACAGCCAATCCTATATCATTCATTTGTTAATCCTAATACACCACTACAATCATACCATGATAGTCACCTTGATAGAAACCTAAGGCAGTGGGTGATGTAAGGAAGGTCTCAGCTTCATGCATTTTTGGACCTGCACGACGTTTCAGATCATCGAGTTCGGCTCGCAAACGGGTAACTTCTTCTTGTGCACGGTTGGATGCCTTGTCGATATTCTCGTTAATCTTGGTTTCAGTGTTTGAAGAAGACATTGGGAAAGAAAGAAAAAAAAAGATGTGGGAAACAAATGGGCAGAAAAAACCCCCCTTTTTATTTTGGACCAATGCTTTTCTTCACGAGATCATCGAATGTGGTCTTGTCGACAGCATATTCACGGACAAAGTCAGCTTCCATGTGATGCATCCTAGAACCGATGAGCACCAAAGAATGTAAAGGACCACCGAAATCAACGTTGACCAACTCGGCCAGCGAGCCAGCTACGATCTTTTGACTGGGAGTGCCTATCCGTGCGCATCCAATAGCAAGCGTATCAGGTGTACAATGACCTTCGCCTCGATTCTCCTCAATCTCAAGTAGTTGCTCAACAGCTTGGTTCACAGTCATATATCGTGGGGGTTCATAGATCTTGCGTCCTCTATATCCATTTATGTCAGATCAACGTAATCCACATATTAATTCCATATCCCTTACCTTGCCAGATTTTCAATGCTTTGTTCCTTGACCTTGATATCTAATCATAACGTGTAAATCTGAAACTGTGATCTTGATATCCATGTGATGATGATGATGATGATGATGATGATAGGATTACTTACCTAACAAGCACAATGTATGCAAACCAAACTTTTTGTTTTCAGCGACGCGATCATAAAAGCTATCGGGTCTCCAAGTATCGGTGAAGAAGACGATGGAAATGGTTTGACCAAAGTTGTACAACTGCAATCCGCAAGCACCAGCTGCATTCATGATAGACGCATTGTGAATCACCTGCACTGGAATACCCAGTTCACGAGCTCGGATCACTAGATCAGTGTGTGTCGTGGCGCTAGTATATATATCGTTACATAAAGGTGTCATCATCCACATATGAAGTCATCCTACTGCACTTACCCATATGGGTCACCCACCACTAGGAAACTAACGTCCACCTTATCCGCGTTTTCCAGGATAGCATCGCTCTCGGATTCCACCATCTCACGATCGGCAACAGTGACTGATTTGCCATAGAACTCTTCCTGTGTGGCTCATGCGTTGATAAAAAGGATCTCGAATCGCGAGCACCATGTCTTGGTCTTACTTACAAGCTTCTCCTTGCCAACAGTCAAAATAGAGGTGTATGCTTCCAAATAAACCCGTTCGCTTCCTTGGACAGCCTTCAAACCCTTTACAGTGATATCAGTCTCGTCAGAGAGGCCCAAGCCGATAATGTAGAGCATCTTGTCTGAAAGAAAAAGAAATTTTTGGCTGGTGGTGATTTCTGCTGTCAATTCTTTATAGTAACAACCATGCGTTAAGATAGCGTGTGGGATCATGTCTTTTTATTCACAATGAGATGTAAGAACTGATCTGCGTATGATAAGTTGAGTGATGCCCATGCAATTGGTGTATCTAATGGCAAGGTGACGCCGTGTATAATGGGGTATCCCGTATGCTCGTTCTCAGATGGAGGAAATATGTCAGGCAAGATCTCCCCTAACACTTGTCCAAGAGATCGCTCATATCCTGGTTCATTGTTGTCAGTCTCCCATACATGACATATAGAAATATATACACACCTTCTTCTATATAAGATACTGGTCCTTGAATCACAGGACAACCGTCTGGCAAGTAAATCCGTAAGGGAATGTATCGCAAGTCGTTCTCAACAACACCAACAAGGTGATTATTGACCTTCCAAAAGTCCTCGTACCGATCTATTGAATCCCATCAATCCACCATCCTTGTTAATAAAAGGTCGAATACAAGAATACCTGACAATAGTGATTCCCACAGCTGCGTTTGGTCATTCTTGGATAAGTTCATGACACGCTTCGTTGTACCATGCTTCAAAAAATCAGCCTACCACACTCATTGTCAATGATGTTCATTGTCATATCACATCCTTCCAATCTTTCCTTGTCCATCATTACCTGTTTAAGCATAGCCATAAACATGTCCTGCGCGGTATCCACTGAAGGATTTCGCAAAAGTGTTCCCGCTGGAAAGTTTTCAAAGTGAACAGTGATCTGCCATGGCAACTGAGGCCGTGGATCATGCATATCGTACAACAGCCCAATAGGATAATGCCTAAGGAAGAAACTATCAACATCCCATCTACATTGCTTAAATCAAATACCTTACCATTTAAGAGGTTGGCCTTGAAAATCATACCATACTTGCTTGCCTTCCTCCTCGCCACTCTCGTTGTCGTTGGCTACCAGACCCAGCCCAGCGAATATAGGGTATATCTTTTGCGTTATCAGTGGTAGATATGAAAACCGTAACGCCTCAATCTACAAGGACAAATGAGCTGGTGACCTGATAAAAGAAAAGCAGGTGCGTGTCAAGCATTACATAGATGGGTTCGGTTTCTTTGCCGGCTGCTTCTACTGGGTCGAGTGTAATTTGAATCGCGATCTTGCCGTTCCAAACGTGCCTGCAGACATCGTCGTCGATGGTGAGCATGGGTAACCGAGAAAGTATATATATGCAGTAAAAGGTTGGTCGTGGCTGGAAAGCGGAGAAAAGGGTGTGTGATTCAAGCAGCTGCTCTAATTCACGCATATCTGCATGTGCATAGTTCACCGCCATCTCTGCGGGACAATCATCTAGGATTATGGATGTATATACAATAATCTGTACTTTTGGGAATAAAACGATATGCTTGTTTCTTTGGAGGAGGATACCGAGTTATTATAGTCATCATCAGGAACGAATTGCAATCGATGCATCCTTGTGTTTAATATATCAAAGAATGAGCTAAGATGGGTAGCTAGGTACTTGACGCCCAAGTTATTTAAGGTTGCCATTATACCTTTGATCATAAATAGCAGAGTGCATAATGGTGGCTTTCTATTTTGACGTGGATGATGGCCATTCTTGTCCAACTCATAATGTGCTCTCTCCACGTTCAAGGATGGTCGCATATAAAGTGTGCATCCAATCATCGGAAAAGCAGGCAGCGAGGACTCACATGATAAAGTCTGCCCTCTCTTCGACCGCTTGTGAGTAACGAATGATAGGGACGGGGTTGCACGAAATATAAAAACAAGCACTGTTGCACATAGATTTGCTATTACTAGCTACCCTTTTCCTTATTCCAATAATAAGAGTGGCAAAGCTGATTATGACATTGATGACATTGTTATCAGAAAAGATGTCAGTTGCTTATCCGAAACAATACCGACAAGTCGGACGAATGAGAGATGACATCATGGACCCTGGCAAACAAGATAAGTTGCCAAGACGACGAGTGCAACGTGGAAAGAAGGATAAATGGATGGAGCGTATTCCATAAGCTCAGAATGAAGTTGTTGGGATCTTTCGGAGGGATTCGGACATGGCTTGTGTGTGCTCTTGTGTGTGTAGATTGTTCTTTCTCTTTCCTCCTTCTCTTTTCCTCTTTGAAAATTAACTAATCCCACTTTGGTCTTTTATCCCTTCCGTCTCCTTAAAAAGTCCACCACTTTTTTTTTCTGCCTGCTGTATTGATCGGTGAACCATGAAGATCTACGAAGGAGTGCACGACTTCCACTATAAATGGAGCCTGGTGTCGGCAGCCAATTGGCAAAAGTACCCGAATGAGAACTGCCCTCATGTGAAGCACGTCGATGTCCTACACCGTTTTGTGGATCCAGCCACTGGTATCCTTTACACTGAGCGACTCTTTACGGTCAAACAAAATGTGCCTACAATTATCCTCAAGGTATGAAACTCGTATGTGCTATTGCTGCTAGTCGCGTGTAATGTCTTTTGACTGATGAATGTTCCATTTTATCCGTTTCAGATCCTTGGTTCAGGTACAACTCACTATGTGCGTGAAACATCGGCTATTGATCCTAAAACCAAGACGTTGACTATGAAAAGTTACAACTTGACCATGGGCAATCTTTTACGTGTGGAAGAGACAATGCGCTACCGAGAACATCCAACCGACAAGAACAAGTAAGTCATCATTATTATCCCATTTGACGGGTGCGTGATTTCATTGTTTATCTAAGCATGGGATTTTGTCATGGTAGGACACAATGCTCACAACAAGCAGCCATTTCAGCTGGAAGTCTGGTGTCTCGCTGGGGCAGTTTGCTTGAAGAGTTTACCCTGAGACGTTTTCAACAGAATGCTGCAACCGGTCGTGAAGGTTTCAGTAAGGTCTTGGAACGATTTGTTGTCATGGCTGAAGCACGTTCCCCTGCCAACGAGCAAAGCACCAAGTAAATATTATACCCACGTCTCTCTGTAATGCTTCCAACGCATCCTTCCTATACTATGTGCATTACCATCCTCCTCCTCAAAAACACACGTACCACCTATACTTCCTTCCAATGTAGATTTTCTTTTTTGTACAGAGAACAACCCCACCCCCCAAAAAAAGCAGCAGCTACATCCACCCAAAACAAAGAGCAACAACAAGCAAACCATTATCCATATATAATATATGTGTGTTGTGTGTGTATATGATGTGGCTAATCACAAGGCATTGTATCCAGGGGGTGCGTGTGGCAGATGATGATAGTGAAGAATGAAAAACACACAATGGTCAATACAAAATGAATGATGTGACGGAAGAGCTGCCGATGGCATTTTCTTTTTGTTTTGTGAGAGCAGAATGAATTACCCAACTAATGCATCTTTGCAGCTGTATATATGCGACAAGCATGAAAGACGGGGGCGTTGTTACCATCTGGTGCAACAAAAGGTGCATCAGCAATTGACTTGGCCGACGATCCGCTAGAAACGGCATTAAAAATGCTGAAAGCACATGGTGACACGGCAATATGCAACTGTAGTGAAACGAAGGTGGTTGACTGCCACCTTGTGTGTGAACATTCATGATGATGCTGGTAGTGTGCGTGAGTAATGCCATTCCTTTCCCCCGCCCCCTTTTCTCGTTGGCGCCGCTTGTAGATAAATAAATACGATTGCATTTTCTTTTTTTACATGTCTTTCTTTTCCTACTTTTTCGCTTTCCAACAATAATGCTTGTTGGTCCCCGCGACAATAATAACAACAACAACAACAAAACATCTTGGATCCTTAACTGGTTCTCACAACTCGCACAATCAGGACGTTCTTCTTCTTCTTCAAACGAGAATGCAGCAGCAGCAACAGAAATAATACCTGCATCACCACCACCATCCGACTTGCCACCACGGCAACAAGCAACATCTGTTGATGAAGACACCCCTCCACCAACACCACCACCAGAGCGACGTGGATCACAACAGACAGTCAGCACAACCAGGACTTTCTTTTCTGACAGTGATGATCAATATTCAACATTCTCCAGTGCAAGACGACGTAGTAGTAGTGAGCGATCGATGCTCAAAGAGTTATGGCTCAAAGCACGGAAACATCATCCGCATTACCCACGGTTTCATTGGCCGAGTCGTAACAATCACCATAATCACCACCGACGACACCATCATCATCAGCATCACTTGATCTTTGATCCCACACTGCAACAGCAGCAAAATGAATTAACTACGCATAGCATTCCATCATCTTGTTCACAGCGATTATCTTATGATGAAACAATGATGATACGAGCAGATTCTTCTAGTTGCCAAGAGCTACTTCATCCACACAACAAACGCCATTCAATTACCTCCCTTATGTCAGGTGACCGGATCACTTTTGCATCACGACCAGCATCCATTTTTTGTTCTCAACCTGCTTCTCCCATGCTCTCAAGAACTGCCAGCAGACATAATGACACGACGTCAAATGACACCACCACTATCACTACTAATGGAGATACAGCAATGGATGATTTGTATTCAAGGATAAATGACGATACGCGTGAGAATCGAACCCATTTTCTACCAGATCGATGGGTCATCAAACCGGAGCTTGTGCAATTAGCGTTGGACAATGGGTGAGTACATACATCAATGCATGATGTGATGAACATGCTGGGTGTGGGTGTGTGAATGTGGCGGAGGGGAAAAAAGAGTGACGGAGTGCAGAGATAGGCAACTTTGTGTCTTTCCTTTCTGATTTGTGTTTCCTTGTGTCAACTAAATACACTGATGCCCCCCTTCTCCATTGTTTAGGCTCTTTTGTAGTCCGTTCAATATTTCTTCTTCCGCCGGTGCTTCTGAGAAGCATGTGCTTCACGTTGGGTAAGTCAACAACATCATAAAAATGGCATTTGTATCTCATGATCCCATTTTATTTAGCTGTGGGGATGGTACATGGGCATCAAGAGTGGCACTCGAATATCCAAAATGGGTGGTAATGGGTATCGACGATCGTTTGTCAATTACACATAAGCGTCACCGATCACCTCTAAGGCCGAATGTGCGGTTCCTCCGAGATCCCGAAGTCTCTTTGCTTGACATGCTACGACGTTTCCCTGATGGATCATATGATTTGGTACATTGTCGTTTCCTGATACTATCGTTATCTTCGGAGCAGTATCAGGAATTGGTACAAGAATGCTGGCGTATATGCAAACCAGGAGGCTATGTGGAGTTGCTAGAAATGGATATGCGTGTTTATTATACTCGCCCCTGCACGGGAAAAGTTATGCAGCTGTTTAATTCACAAGGTATGCTATTTATCCATCAAAAGGGTCACTTTTTGTTAATACGCTCTTTAGTTATCCATGCCATGGAGAACAAGGCATTAGATCCACGTCTAGCCAGACAACTCAATAGCGTTGTAGGTGATCTATCACAACCTGGTGATTCATGTCGTCTGTTATATCATGGCAATTACAAGTCTTTACCACTTGGTGTCTGGGGCGGTCGTTTAGGTGTCATGTTTAGAGATGATGTTCGTAGCTTGTTTGAACGTTTCCGATCTATCGTGGCAGAAAAGCAACAACAACAGCAACACCAACAGCAAGACGAGTATTCATTAGCGGCAGAAGATGTTAATCCTCCTCAACATACCCCGGATTCAGTGCTTGAGCAATTGGATGCTGATATGGATTCACAGCGAGCGTTTATGAATCTCCATTATACCTATGCCCAAAAGGTCGATTGTATATAATAACCCCTCCCACCTCTCTCCCTATTTGTGTGTTTATAATTTTCTCATTGTATATGTTTTGTTCGAAAAGAAAAAAAAGTTGTAATATTGATTTATTCGACATGGTTGTCATGCGAGGGCGGTACCTGACAACAGGTCGATTTTTTAGGCGGCGGTGTCGAGGCTTATGATTTGACCAGCCAGCGTAAACAATCTCTCTTTCTCTTCTTCCCTCCGCGTTTCTTGTAAAGTAAGTGCACATGCGAGCTCAACACAAACAGCAAAAGCAAATCATAGCTTGACAAGTACAATTGACTCGTTATCACTCTCGCCATTTAGTCATGCTGCGTTCATTGACCTTGCTCGCCCGACGATCATACACAACGGCTAACAATGCCCCTTCCTACTTTGTCTCACGCACCTCCAACAATGGCATTCCCGTGTACACTGATTTCAAAAACGGAGGCACGCAACACTTGACTATTATTCGTCGCATTGAAGGTGATGCTGAAGCACTCAAGAACGAGATCGTCGCTCTGTTTCCAGACGCACCCAGCAACTTTGCACGTGTCAACCCTGTCAACAACCATATCATTCTCAAGGGCATCCACATGAACGAGATCAAGGAATGGCTCATTCAAAAGGGATTCTAATGGATTATATCTTTCACACCCTCTTCAATCTCACCCATCAATGGATCGTATCTCTTTCAACCTATTATTGTAAATAAGACACTTGCATTCAACACACGTACATCGTAAACCCGATACATTCTCGCTTATTTCAGCAATGTTGGTGATGGTATATTGGATTAGTGTGGAGGATGTCTTTATGCAAAAGGGGGAGGGTGTTTTTGTTGGAGGTTTATAAATGGAACATTGTGATTTACATCCCATAAATGACCCTGTTTCTCTCTGATGACCTTCAATGGATGAATATCCTGTATCCTGTGTTTTCAATAACCTTTACTCAAAATGCGTGAGTGGTATTTGACCATCTTATTCTTATATTTGCTCTTCCTGAGGTTATTGAACATTATTCTTGAGCCACTGTATCTGTGGGTTTACACATACTGCTTTCATATTGTGACCCTCCATTGCTTTTGCGTGATAGCTTCATAATAGTACGAAGTAATGAAAAGAAAGTGAACGTGGTGTCCAAACATACCGACCATTGGCAATATTACAAGCGCATGTCGGGTGTGGTATTGGGAGACAGGTAACAAAGTACGTCAGTGAGACTCAACAAAGAAAGAAGGTCGATGTTTATTCAATAGCCCCTGTGCTGTATATAAAATGACTGTGATTGACTGAGATCAAATATTACTGCTGCCTTGTATCTTATAATACGACATTGCCCCCCACCAGATTGAAGTATACGCGAGTATATGATATGTGTGATGATATGTATGTGTGAGTGGGTATGTGATGTGTACCAAGGCGCAGTGAAATGCGTGTAGTGCTCCGACATAAAAACCCGACCAAAAACCCAGTGGGAAAAAAGGGGGAAAAGTCATCGCTACGCATGGGACATCATATATGGCATTCATGCCGACGAACGTTTGACACGCTTACTTCGTCGCACGTTTTGTTCACCACCCTTTGCTTTTCTCTTCCTAATGACAGTTTTACCCTTCTCGTCAATTTCAGGTGAGTTCTCCTCCTTTTCATTGCGTCTATTCCAGTACTGCATAATAAAGGCAGGATCAGTGAAAGCATCAGGGTCTAGCCATTGATCGTCCTCTGGACCATATCCTTTCCATCGTACCAAATATTGGCGTCTGCCAGGTTTACCTCGATGGTTGATAATAGCTTCCAACTCATATAGCTCATCGATAGGTACCACCTCATCTTGTGAAATGAGCTTGAGCTCAGAAGGAACATAATCTCTTGGCATCAACGCACCTGTTTCATCCTGCAATACATAGGTGCCACCTTCAGTCTTACGTAGCACTGTGTATGGTCCCTCAAATGCTGGTGCCAATTTACTGCCTCGTGATTGCACCCGGACCATGACGTGGCTTTGTTCAGGAAAATCAATCAACTTGTGCGTCGAGTTAAATTTATCGGTCATGGCTTGGTTATACGCTTCCACTTTTTCTTTCAAAGCTGGGAACACGATACCTTGCATATATTGCAATCTCTCTACCAACTCATCATGCGACATTGGTTTCGACGACGTTGCGCCATTCTTCCGATAATCTCTGTACGCGTTCATGTCTCTTGCAAACATAAGCGAGAAAGGAGGTGTGTTCAACCTTTTGGCTACACGCATGTTCAACTCAAGTTGTGTACTCGGAACGTAATAGTCCCAGTCATTACCAGCACCCTCTATCTTCTTCCGGATGACATCAGTCGCGCTCTGTACCCAGCGCTCTGCAATGCCATTAGCTCTTGGGTGGTAAGGTGTCGTGAATCGATGGTGTACGCCCAAACTCTCAACGAGCTTCTTCATGATAGTGTTCTTGAACTCTCTGCCATTATCCGATTGGAGGACACGAGGTATGCCAAAATCACAAAATACCTGTACCAGTGCTTCGACTATCGTATCTGAATGCTTGTTGGGCAATGCACGTAGAATGCAAAACCTGGTGCACACGTCGACCATCACTAGCAAGAAGTTGTTACCCTTGGTGGATGTCTTATTGAACGATGCAAGATCGATAGCCCAATGATCACCTGGTATGTAGGCATAGATGGGACGTAATGGATGGTATCCTTTACGCGTGATATTGTATTTCTGACAATCAGGGCATTTCTTCACCATTTCCACTGCATCTTGTGGTAGGTTTGTCCAGTAGATTCCTTCACGACGCAAATACCTGACAATGTGCTCAGCTCCTGCATGACCTATAGTCATATGTGCACGCTCAAGCTCTTTTGGACGCTCTTCCTCTGGTGGAGTTATCACATCCGTAGGTTCTCTATTGAGCACCCTTACATGGAAGATACACCGCTTATCATGCGTGTATAGCTTGCCGATTTTTATCTTGGAGTCTTTTGCATCCTCGATCTTATCCCCCTCCAGGTGTTCATCGGGAGTGAACAGGCGAGATAGTTGATCAGGTAAGACATTCTCAATACCAGGCAAGTGAATGATATCAAACTGATAATCCATTAGAACGTCAAACCAATTCAGCATCATAGTGTTGGCCAATTTCTGCGTGTTCAGGTAAGTCAAGGCTTTGTGATCCGTGTAGATCGTGAAAGGATTGGACCAAAGGTATGGGTGGAACTTCTGCAAGGCAAATACGATACCTAGCAACTCGCGTTTTGTGGTGGAGTAGTTACGCTCAGATTTCGATAGTGCCCTTGCCATAAATGAGATAATACAATCCTTGCCCTTAATCTTTTGGAATAAAACTGCACCAATGCCATGATTCGATGCATCTGTAGCCACATAAAATGGTTCAGCCATATTGGGAAAGTGCAATAAGACATTCTTAGCTAGCTCCTGCTTAATGGCCTTCATTGCCATAGTATGCTCGGTAGTCCAAACCTTTGTAAGAGAGCCAGTATGCATTAAAGCACGGAGAGGAGCACTTATCTTTGAAAGATTGCAGATATGGTCTTTGAAATAATTCACAAGACCCATAAATCTCTGAACGTCCTTGCCTGTGGTAGGCAACGGCCAATCTAAAGCATTCGTGACCTTTCTGGGATCCAACGATATACCATGTTGCGAGATACAAAAACCAAGCAAATAAACCGAGCGTTGTGCAAAGTGACACTTTTTCTCGTTCAAGATCAAGTTGGCTCTGGTTAATGCATCAATAGCATATTTCACATGCTGGGTATGCGACGACAAATCTTTGGAGAAGATAATAATGTCATCCACAAAAGTGCGTACAAAGGGCATGTCGTAAAAGAGAATATGCATCACCCTCTGAAACTTAGACGAGATGGGCTTTAGTCCAAAAGGACAACCCCGAAAGACATACTGACGATTGCCATATGTAAAGGCCGTAATGTGCCTATCGTCTTCATGGATCTTAAACCGATGGAACGCGTTCGTCAAATCCAATGTAGTGAAAACGGTAGCACCACTTAAATCATGGAAGATTTCCTTGATGGTTGGCAATTGATATCGATCATCCTTCAAATGACGATTGATGTGTCTGGGATCCAAGCATAAACGCTTACCTACCTTATTGCCTTGTGCATCCTTTTTGTCAGCCAAGGTCAGAGGGCTGTTCCATGCCGTGTTTTCTGGAGCACGCATGATCACACCTTCTTCGATCCACCTTTGAATTGTGGCATCAATGGTTGGCTTGAGTGCGTACGGTAAGGGATATTGCCGATGCCACGACGCTACATCATCCGTGAGCTCTAACCTGATTACGGACTCAGCGATGTTGCAGAATGACCATTTCGAGATCTTGGCATTTGCTGCTAGTTTAGGTTGTATAGCACGCAAAAATTTGCTACGCTCTTCAGGAGTACCTGCCGGCGATTCATTGGGCTTCAGATTCTTATAGCTATCATGCACTGATGGATCTGGTACATTGTGATCTACTTGATCATCCCATTTCGCTGCAACTCCCTGTAAAGCAATGCCCAACTTGGGTAACAAATCAAAACCTAAAATCACATTGTAATGTCCCAATTCCATGACTTCAAAACGATGAACTAATGTGCGACCATTATATCTAATGCGCAAGGGTTCCGTAATACCAATACGTTTGACGGAATGATCCTTGCCAGCATACATAATGTCACCCGACACCGGTGTAAAAGACCATTTGTTTTCATCACACAATGATTTATTGATCACAGAAATTTCGGCTCCAGTGTCTACAAGACCAAGGCAGCGACTATTCTGGATCAAAATAGGTGTCTTTAGTACATATGGATTGACATTCAACTGAGCTGTGCATAAAAACTTACTGCGAGCTTCCATGTCAATGTCTTCATCCACACTTTGAAGGACTTCAAGTGGGATCAAATCCTCCTTGTCGTTCATGGCTACATCACCGGGATGATTGAAAGTTGAGTTAGCCTCGCCATGTTCAGCCTTGTCAGCCCGCATAGTGTTTACCTTGTACTTGGCACCACCATTCTTGCGGCTCTTGTGGTTATGCTTACGCGCACCACGGCTTGTGTTGGCCAAAGCCTCCCGTCTAGCCCGGCAATCATGCCCAGACTCAAACTCATGATGTGCATAATAGCACTTCTTGTCCTCGTCAATGGGTTCATTCAACAAGGGACACTCCTTCGACCTGTGGTTGCATCTATCATCATGATGATAACAGAAAAATTTACCTGTGGATTGGCCTCTTCTATGTCTCTTGGTGAAAGAACGAGACCCATCATCCTCATCATCATGCGGACGCTTGGCTAAAGACAAAGAGTTTGCCAGCTTGACGATTTCTTCGAGCTTGTCAGGCAATCTATCATCATTACCAGGCTTTGCACAGAAAGACATCATCACCTTATCTTGCAAACGACTTGGCAAAGAAAGCAAAAACAGCATCGCAAGAACATCACAGTTGGACAAACCTGCTTCACGAGCCAAATTTTGGAAGCGCATGCCATATTGCTGCATTGACTCCCTCTCCTTCATGGTGCTGTTGAACACCTCAATGGCCTTCCTCACGCGGCTGTCTTGAGACACGAAGCGCTTGCGAACGACCCGACAGACACCATCCCAATTGAGATCCTTGCCAGTGAGCTCACTGTCATACCAGACCTCATATTCATGGTCGAAAGAGAGCTTGAGCCAATCAGACCACTCAGTATCAGGGTTGGACTTGTTCGTCTCAAGAATTTTCTTGAAATAACTCAAGAACGCATCCACACTCTTGAATGGCTTCTTGACGCCAGTGCAATCGGTAACGCCTTTTACAGCGAACTCAGGCACCTGACGTGCAGTCATGGTGCTCTTCTCTTTCTCAAGCTCAGCCGAAGACTGCAGCGCTTTGAGAGAAGCCTCCAAGGTGGCAATCTGCTCGACCAGATGCTTTTGCTGCTGGAGAAGTGCTTTCGCCTCCTCCAATTTGTCAGGTTGCCCCAACAAAGCAGACTGCTTCTTCACCAGCTCACCTAGTTTGGAACGCAACTTCGCAAGGTCGTTACGTCCCATAACCATAGGATCAGCATGGTTCGAAGCTGCAGCACCAGTCAGCTCGATGCCTTCCATGGGGGTAGGCTTAGAGCTAGCAGAGCTACGCTCCTCCTCAGGGTCAAGGCTGACCACAGAATTCCTGCGAGAAGAGCCAGGGGAGTTGTTGTCATGGTGGTGGTGGTGGTTGTTGCCGTTGTTGTTACCGGCGTCGTTGTTGTTGCCGTTGTTGATAGCGGCGTTGTTGTTGTTGTTGTTAGCAGCAGGGGAAGACATGATGTTCAATAGTAGTATTCACTGAAAAAAATGTGGTATTGGGAGACAGGTAACAAAGTACGTCAGTGAGACTCAACAAAGAAAGAAGGTCGATGTTTATTCAATAGCCCCTGTGCTGTATATAAAATGACTGTGATTGACTGAGATCAAATATTACTGCTGCCTTGTATCTTATAATACGACAGTATGTATATAAATACAGGCAATGTCCACGACCGACATCCTCAGTCTTTTTATCAACTACATCTCTTGACTGTAAGTAAGACGATCTTCATGTATCCCATTTAGTAGCTTGCTATCCTTATATATCAACGATTGATTATGGGACCTGCAATGCTACAGTAACAGCAATGCACGCTGTGATGGATCGTGTTTGCGAACATGATCACATATAGGCGAATTCAAGACATGCATCATCATACGTGAGAGATCGAACCATCATTGCGACGGTATTATTCATTGAGTGTTTCTGGGTTACGCTGATTACAGTGCATGGGATCTATACAATGCACTTTATAGGTATCCCTTGCAATGGTGTGCTCATTTAAAAGCATCACGCACTACGGCTTTATATAAATGGGTGTACACTCCATGCATCTGTTACGATAATAGTAATCGGATGAATGGAATTAGGCGAGACCGTGCAAGAGATACAATTTCAGTCATATCATCATGGCGACGTGGTATCAGCTTTCTCACACAGGTGAATCCCAAAACTACAGCTCGCCAGTAGATTCTGGGTTGCAAGACGTGTGGCTATTTATTATGCAAAATAATGTCAGCAGTTCTAGTAGGATACCATGGATGAAGAAACATTGTATTTAAAGGATAGCTATGGAAGCGATTATCTCCGCTATATGCGCAGTGAATGGAGGGTGATGGATTCCGGGAATTGTTTTCACTAAAGGGCATCAGGATGATGATTGTGGTCATTGTAGAAAATTGCAGCAGTATGTAGCCGTGCTGGTGTCATGTAGACTGTGTACAAGCATGCGGGTATTAATATTGCTGAAATTTATCCATGTGCTACAGGTATCGTGCCAAACACAGACTTTATTTTGATTCGACTGATCAATCGACATATCCAAATGCATAATCATGAAGTCAAGCACCATGAGCATTACCCATGAATGATCATTTATTTACTGCTATAACTAGCTACATCCTGGTATCGTGCTTAAAAAAGACATCCCTAAGGCTTTTGCTCCACGTGCGGTATATGATCTCGTAGCAACGTGACAAGGTAGTCGTCGACTGGTGCAATAATGATGACATGCTTGATGTTTGTGAGCGACAAGAGATGGACAATGTCTCTGCGAGCGATCGATGATGCATGGATGCGTAGACGTTGAAGTATAGGGTGATCGTTCATGTGGACGATGGTTCCTTCTGGTAGTGGTTGCCGACCACAATACAACTCAAGGCATGAAAGTGATGGACACCCCTTGGTAATTGTTGCGATGGCAGATAGGTAATGCGAAGAGCCCTGGGAGTGTGTTGTCGATATTCCAAGTTTCTTCAAGCTGTTCAATCCGGAGATCACATCAATCCATGAAAACATCGATATTTGGGCATCCAAGTCAACGTGTAGTTCGGTTAAAGAAGAACCAGTGCCATGCTGTACTTTGTGCTCAAGCAAGCTACGGAACGATATCGAATCGACTGTCATTTCCTTTGCTGAAAGTGTCTGCAGGTTGGATAATTCTTTAACTGCATTCCATATATCATCTCGATTTGCCGCTTCATTACTCAGCTTGACGTGTTGAAGGTGTGGCGATAGTTGGATGATTGAGAGAGCGAGTGTTGCAAGTTCATCGTTGTCAGCAGTGATATCCAGTGTCTCCAAACGATCAAACTTCAAGCCATCGTCGTGTAGTGAAACGTTTGGATCCATGATTGTTCCTTCCAAGCGAATGTGATCGAGGGATCGGCGGTTTTCAACTAAAAAGGGAATGAGATGCTCAGCCTGTAATTGTTCGTTGACATCATCCTCAAAGACTCCGAGACACAACTTTTGTAATCCCTGAACCTGTTGATGTCATCCGCCCTGATCAAAAGCATTGAAAACACCGCATGTCAAGAGCTTCATCTCCGGACAATATCCGCACACTGTCGTTAGAAATCGTAAATCGGGAAGCGGGAATAGTTCGAGAAATACGAGCGATGGCAGATAAGAGCAAATATTGGTCATTGTATCTTGAGAGAGATCGTCACCCATAACGTTCATGGCGAGGTGCGTCAGCTTTGGATACTCCTCAGTGAGATCGAGTATGCCCCACACTTGAAGATCCAGTGAAACAAGGTTGGGACAGTGGCCCAGTACAACCGCCAAATGAATGCCTGGTGTGTTACGCTCCTGGGTGGAAAGAGTTAGATTGGTCAAAGTATTGCCGACAGAATCAAGGGCCGATGTAAGCTCGTATTCCTCATATCCGATGTCTACATCACGTCGATCAGTTACCATATTGTATGTGTCCTTTCATCCAATACGTACGCATAATAGACAACTTGGTAAGATTCGGAAATTGGCAACAATCCAAGATGGCAAGAGAGTCCTTGTATACATCCGTAGTTCCTGCTTCCATTGATAATGTTTTCACATGCTCTGAGAATTGCTCCAGCTCACGCAAGTACACTGTGTTGCTCTTGCCCAGTTCCTCGTGCTCAAAGTTCAAGTTGTTGCATTGTAAGATTAGCCGTCGCCATGTGTGTGAAACATAAAGGTAGGGGCACAATCCCGTTAAATCCCCCCACATTTCAACTTGGAAAAATTGAACTTCGCTATTCGCACCATGTCAATTTCGACACCCGACGTAGATAATGTAGCGAAACCAACTCTTTGCATATGCACTACCGGGGGATAGCTCCTTCGAAAGTAACAATGCGGCGTGTATGAGTAGTGATTTATCAAGTAACATAGTCAGGCTT
>JNEU01001072.1:0-51217 GCA_000697475.1 Lichtheimia corymbifera B2541
AAGATATGCTCAATACAAGGTATTTATATTCTATGGAGTGAAACTACAGCTGAGATAAGACGACGGTAGACGCACCATTCATGTGCGGTATTAGATCTGTTAGGCTGATAGATGAATGCTAGAGGTTTAGGATGTGTGTGAGATATCGGTGTTCCTGGTACCAAGTGGCAACCGATGTATAAGAGATATCATTTGTTCTTGTCTAAGACACACATGTTGGATATTATAGGTATGATGGATAGCCTGAATAAAACATTTGATTGAGTATGGCCATGCTTCACTCGTTGAATGTGCAGGTGTACGATCCCATGCATGTATAAATGATTATTCATATTGCGAAGTGGATGAGCAAAAGTATCAAGTCGGCACCCCAGAGCAGGTTGCTGGTTACTACCATGACCAGCCTTCCTACACAGTAAATTCCACAGTAAATTCCATATGACTGGTTTGGATATTTACCCAGGAGTCTATATATCTTTACAACCTTTCATGAGCACATTACCATATCTTAATTAAGGACGATCATTTTATTTCTACAACTACAATGATTGTAATGCCCTGCTAATGTGCAAATAAAGCCTCTACCATTATTCTACTCCTATATGCACCATACATCTCGTATCCTTTCCTTGAGCGCCTGAATAACCTCCGTATCAAGTCGGGACCGCCTGAGCGCCACGTAATCGAGGCGAGGGCATTGTATAAGGCATAAAGTTCCCGAGATGGATTCACTCAGATCGGCCATAGTATTAAGGTATTGGAGGTTCCGACAAGCACGCAAGAGGTAAAGAACGCCGTTGCATATCTTGAAGTGCCCATACGCGCCAGCACGAAGACTCAATGTATGCAAACCATGACAACCACTGGTTAACGCCTGGAACAATGGAACAAAAGATGCATCGATGGGATGGCACGAATCCAGCGTTAGCATCCTGAGAGACTTCAATCCACCGATCGATTGCACCATCATATCGTCGATGTTTACAATCCCGACCTCGATGGTTTGCAAGAGAGATCCACCATGGTTGGCTGTAATGTTGACATGATCCTTGATAAATTGCGCAAACACTTGATCATAACCATCCGGACGATCTTTGGGTGGAAAGGTCATCAAGGTATCCGTAATGAGAGATTGAAGAGAAACGCATTGCGCCAAGGCACGCATCAAGGGTGGATAGACAGCATATCTCGCCAATATAACATCCTTCACAAAAGGAGCACGTTGTATGACCCATGCCATCATGTCGAGGAAGAGACTGTCCTGCCTGGGATTGGACATGCACTTTACATGGATAGTGTATAGATTGCTGAATCGAATAGAATCGTTCTTGTTCATGGCCTCATACAAAGATTGGGATCCGCTCGTGCCCACACGAAGCTGAATGAATAGTGTTTCCAAGGTATGATGATGGCTGATCAAAAGTGGTAGAATATCTTCCAAGGAATAGTTGTGCTTTTTGTTGTTGATATCTAGCTTCCGTAATCCATGACCAGGTGAAGAGGTGATACGTTCTCTTCTGAAAGTGACTTTGCTGTCACCATATCTCAGAACCTGAAGCGACCGGTATGAGGTATTGATGATAGTGACTGGCATAGAGGTGGGTACATTGGTAACATCCAGCTTTTGCAAAAAAGGGAATCGCGGTAAAATATCCAATAATAAATTGCTGTCGATAGGCTGAATCATTGGGTGCAATGTAAGTTGTAATAGTGCTGGATAGGTGTCTTCCAGTGGAGATAGTCTGACATTAGTGATGCAAGCAAGCGATACCAAATGGGGGCAACTTTTCAAGATATCGTTCAAATACAAAGGCTGGTCCAAACTTGGATAATCTCGTATAACTAACGTTGTTAACGTGCTGCCGATCGTGTGTAATGTCCTGATGCCTTCACCCACCTTGCCAAAGGCAGAACCTATTTATAATATTATAATGAGTGCATGGTTTGTGTTATATATAAGCATAATCCACTTACGTTCAATGACGAGTGATGTCAAAGACTCAAAAGACGTGTCCTCCTTTCTTAACATGTAAAATGGAAGGTCGCAATTGAGGTACTCGATTGTTCGTACATGCTGGAAAGATTCAATAATCACTGGATTGGTTTCTTCAAATGGAACCCCGTCTTCAATGATGGCTTGAAGCTGACCTGATTGGAAGATGGATTGACGCCATGTCGATGATACAAGCAAATACTGGCAATACTCCTCGTATAGGCATCCAGTGAACAGTAACTCAAAGATCCGGTAATTGACATCGTTAGGTAGACACGCAATGATATCCATACTCCTTGATGATCGCTCCAACGCCGTGCTCTTCTCTTTCTCAAGCCTCTCATATAACGGATCGGTCAAAGGAACATGCTGGATGGCTGTATCATAGGCACGTGCTGCTGCCGAGAAGCATCCTTGTTGCGTATGTATGTATCCTTCACACAGGTAGCCAAGTGCTGGTGCTGGGTCCATTTGTTGCATTGTCGTAGCAATCGTCAAAGCTTGGGTGATCTTGGCACAAGCAACATACGATCGTGCCTCAATGTCGAGAGTTTGGAGATGGAGATTCAAAAGTTGTCTGCAGATGGCCTTGGAATCCGAAATGACGCGGTCGTGTTCACCTTGAGATGCAGCCATGCGTAGATCGTCGACTGCAATGGAGTCAACTGAGATCGTCATGTTGAGGTGGTAGCAAGAAAAGCAAAGCGAAAATTGCGGCTGAGTAGTGAACAACCACATTTGTACACCCTGTGCCCATAGACGGTGCCACTTCCATCCCTGCATCCCAAAACGATACCTCCAGCTTTGTAACACCTATACACTCACTGATAAAACCTGTTATCATTTATGATACCAAACACGCATACTACATTCAATAAAACTATGCTGGGCTCATGTTGAAAAAAATCACGATATATGCATGTGCATGTGTAGTACAGTAACCTTTCGTGGGGTGGACTTACCTTATCTATCATCATCCTTTTCTTTGCTCTAACCATGATACTCTATTATTGGGATCCTCTTCTACAATGAGCAAGCCTTGAGTAAAAGATTATGTTTTTAACTGCTTTCGTTAATGAAGGACCAGACGTTGCAGCATACCTTTCTTCTGAGGACCTGACATAAAGCTGTTAATGATGCCTTGCTATCTTGTGTGTTCATCGGAGCAATCTACAATAGTACACAGTTCTCCCCTTTCTCTCAAGTGGATGAGAATGCCACCAAAACTAAGGCAAAGCAATGCAATGGAACATGGTGCATGTTACACAGCAGCTGCTTTATCTTCCCACGCTGCCGCCATTCACTCATTCTTTACGAGACCTGTAATCATCGCATCCGATTACAGTTGCGCAACTGTTTACGTTGATGGTTGCGAAAATGCACCAACGAATTCTATCGGGGTGGCCTGAAACACCTTAGATCCAGTGTCTTTAAAGCATGATCGCAACCATCGGCATATATGGTATTCACGCTCCCAACTAATACCAAGGCATACTTTGTTTTGATGCGGGTCAAAAGATGCTACCTTAACGAGTCATCCAAATGAGGCACGTCAAGCAACAATATGTATGTCATAGCCATGTGTTCATCAAGGATGATAATATGTCAGGAAGTTATTTCATTTATTGGCTCATTGAGTGATAGCATACATATGTGAATATGAAAATGTGGATCTTTTTATTATTTCCTCTTAAAAGTTCTAGTTTAGATGAATCCAGACAGCAGTTTATCAATGACGATTTTCACATCAGGTCGTTGCCTCATGAGACCGCCAATTGTATCCTTGGGGATTTTGATGAGCCAATTCTTTGGGCGGGGTTTAAAGATTTCAGCTATGAGTGTTGTAGGGCATTACGGGAATCAGTGCATTACGCGTAATGCCCTAGTGCATTTTGAGAATTCCGTAATGCACTAGGGCATTTCGGTCCTCAGTGCAGATACTGTATTTTTCCAATAAACTGGCAAGCTATGAATATGAAGAAGACGTTGGCATTTTAGTGAGATGGCTGTTAAGTGCTTTTGATATAGCGTGGTGAATGATTTCAACTTGGCATCGGCTCTTTTTTTTTTGCAATGGCAGCTACTTTTCTTTCATTATCCACCACTTTCTTGATTGATGAACAAATTGCGACATTGCTGGCCTTCAGCCATACTACGACGCGTATTGTACACACGACAGTTGGTTTTTTTAATAAAAGGGAAGCACCAGGAAAAATAATATAGGTTATGGTTGCTGCCATTGCAATAGAAAAGAGCTGATGCCAGGTAGAAATCCCTCACCACGCCATGTCAAAAACACTGGTCGCTATCTCACTAAAATGCCAACGTCTTCTTCATATTCATAGCTTGCCAGTTTATTGGAAAAATACAGTATCTGCACTGAGGACCGAAATGCCCTAGTGCATTACGGAATTCTCAAAATGCACTAGGGCATTACGCGTAATGCACTGATTCCCGTAATGCCCTACAACAAACCCACCCTTTTTACATCAATCCATGTTGTAGCGTAATTCAACCAGGTCATTTTTATTTAATACACACTACATTGAATACAAAAAGCCTTTATCATATCACGTGCATTCTACAAAAGGGGTAAAATTATGTAATATGATCTCCGGATGAATAGGCGCTCAATCCTTCTTCAGCTATGGAAGACCTCTTTTGGGTTAATCTCTGTCAACCGATCTCACTCACAGCAACTCACCACGAATGCAACTCAATCGTTACAGAATCCACCCTTCGAATTCGACAATGCTTGACACAGTTAACCAGCTTGCTTGAAGAACGCTCATTGGCACTCTTGAAATGCGCCCAGTTTGACATGGCTCTACGCGACACGACCGCCATTCAGAAACTCGATCCGACATTAGCCCTTGGTTACCTGCTGAAAGGAAAGGTGTACGCGTATCATGGCCAACAACAACAAGCGATTAAGATATACGACCAAGGCCTGGCTATTGCACCTGTAATGAATGATCAGAAACAACAATGTCAACAGCAGTTATTGAAGGCCAAAGCAAATGCCGAGACGATGCAACAGAAACGCATTGATTTCATCACCCAGTTACCATTGGATATTGTTTCCACCAGCATTGTACCTTTATTGATGGATGATGAAACGTGGAGTATAAAAAGGCCATGTCCGTATTTTCAAGTATCTAAGAGATGGCGCGAACGATTTGGACGTGACGGCAGACTATGCTATGAGGTGGATGGCAGCGAGCCGTATCCAGCTTATCTTGTTTCTTTATGCGACTGCGTTCATTCTATGGTGATCCATAATTACAATCCAGATGGTGATGGCTTTCGTCAGTTGGGACAGCTCAGTGCTTTACGACGTCTGAGTATTGCAGGTGAGTGGTGTCGTCTACATTATATACAACCCACCTTAACTCATTTCTCCGTTTTTTAAAAGGCATTTCTTCCGAAAATGGGACCAGTTTCCTCTCTTCTTTACGCAAGATTGGTGCATCATTGCAGGACATGGGAATATCATTGACACCAGGAACCATGTTGAATGTACGAGATATCATGGAACGGTGTCCTCATCTATCAAGGCTGGTTACCTATCGAGTGGCGAGTGCAGACTTGCTATCAGCATTACATCCCTATCCACACTTGATGCAGCCTATCCCATCCCTTGTCACCCTTGAACTTTGCGCATTACGTAAGCCAGTGACCCATCAACAAGCGCTTTCATTGCTACAACATCACCCATCATTGCAATCACTCACTCTATATCCATGCCATGATTCCAACTTCCTTCCAATGGTACACCTACATTGTCCTTCTTTGCAAAATGTGGTGATCGGGACGCAAAAATCAATGCATGTCCCTCCACAACCATTACAGCACACGAACAACCAACGTGGCGGACTAAGATCCTTGCATATTGAAGATGAATTCGCTCAGTATTACAACATTGAAGATATTCGACAATGCATGATGACCCACAGTGTAACGCTTGAATCAGCAACTTTGAAGGTTGGCACTTTGCGTGATGATCCGGATCCACCAGCAGCAGTACAATTTCCACAATTACGACAACTGCGTTGTCCGTTACGTAGAGGCATTGATCCCGCATTATTTGGATGGTGGATACCTTATCATGCACCAGCACTTGAACATGTGGACTTGAATATCAACACACTTGACCGATCTTCCAGGTTGTTTGAAGCGCTTTGCAACATGCCACAGATCAGATCCCTCGTCCTGAATACGGCCTTTGGTGATATGCAGCTACTTGTGCAATTGATTGAAGCAGTGGGGCGCCACGGACTCCTTGAAGAACTCGTTCTTTCTACTGAACTGGTTTCCATGGTCTACGACGCGATGAAACATGCGATCGGCAAAATGACACATCTCAAACGTTTGTCGCTTGGAAAACTGGAGAGACTAGCCAGCCGAGAATTGTCGAATGATACCATAATCCACGTTGCCACCCATTGCCATAATTTGCGTGAATTGGACATTGAAACTTGTTGGAAACATCCCGATACTGGTTTACTGGTTCTATCTATATTGGATCATCTTGAAATCATTGCACTCCCTGCTCGAAATCTTTCTAGTGCTGGTATTATGGCTCTGGCGAAATTTCCTCGGTTACGGCATCTCACCCTTTATGGCACAGAGCAACGGCAATTGCAGCATCCATTGGATCAATTGAAACAAACCCAGCCCCAATTGAAAATATCATGGCGTGAATATTGAGTAAAGATAGCATGCTATTGTATACGTATATCCCCATACTTCTCCCCTTTTCAATGCTGTTTTCAATATATATCCACATACCATACGTTGCCTTATGCTTACTGTGTAATATTGTGTCTGGGGAAATATGCATATCCAACCACATGTAACGGTATCATGTACGCCACTCGGTTTATTGTATATCTCTGCTCTACATGATACATGTGTTTGACGATCAATGCAGCGGACGTACAAAACTCAGATGAAAGATCACTTTCTTACTCAATATGCAGGGGTGATCAAAGCAAGACATGGATCCGTAGCAGTAGTAAGATGTACATATCTGTTTAGCATGGTTGTGAAACATGGAACCTTTTCCTATTACATCGATTGACCTTGCAAGGAATACGGTTGCTATTACAAACAAGGATGGTGGATTGCCCTTGTTAAATAGCTGCATCCGATGGCAGGTATTGACAACCTAATGATATGCAGTGATCTCCTTAAATGTACGATCAACTCCGTAAATCCTGCACTCATTTATGGCGTATATGTACCTAGCTGATAGATCTCCCAAACGGAGATATCAAACGACCCGGAACGCCATCTCATTATTTGGAATTGGTTGTTACATGGCCGAACGCTTGGTGCTTTAAGAAGTAACGGCTCACACGCGCATACATATCATCCAAATGATATTTCAGACTGGATGTTTGGTAAGATGCTTCTATTTTACCTCGTCGACGTCGCGATAGTGATCGCCGTTATCATGCATGAACTTTAAATTTACCAAGGTGAATTTAAGGAAGATGATGTTTACTATACAGAACCAGGGGGGAAGGGGCTCTTTCCTTTGTAAAATATAAAAGATGCTTATTGCTGTTGTCTCATTATCAAACTATTATTTGCTCTGTGCTACTTTCGATCCCTTGCGCTTCACACCATCTCTCATTCTACTCGGTGCTGCTTTTATATTGGGTGTCATGGTTGATGGAAATAATCCACTCACCCCAGATGCCGATGGTGCTTCCACTCCCACCAAGCCAACAGTCGACGAACATTTCAAGATGTATGGTGGTCAAGACACGCTTATCGCCGAAGAGTGTGATCCACGATGCGGCCATTTCACTGATTTCGAAAGACGTGCTGAATGTTACAGGGACTTGCAGTTACGGACCCAGGAAATTCACTGTTAGCTTTTGGCACTTCTCCTATGTAATATTGTCAGCGATCGATGCTACAGTGCTCATATACACCAACCCACATTTATCTTGCGAGAAAATCAGAAGGCTTATCGTACCATTGGAACGGCTTGTGAGTGTGTGTGTGCGTGTGCGAAAAAAAAAGATGAAAGCAAAGATAAGAAAGGTGCCGTAAGAGAGCTGAACAGGTTTGCATCTTTTTGCTGCATGAGTGAGTCATCTCGTATCGTGTTGGGGGTGGTAGAGGGCGTGCACATCTGATTTCTCGCCTTGCGCGTAAACAATGTTTCATTCGAGAAGACGGGGTGGTTGGGGCGCCTCCTCTCTCTCAAGATAAACGTGAACCACATGTTGCTGGTGATGATGGGATACAAAAGCATGCCACTTTTGCTCGTACATCACCTACCTATGCATTGCTCGTAATGAATACAGCTTTGGATTACAATTTTTTGTATTATACACGCAGCACCGCGTCAATCAGTGACTACACGGGCACTCTTTTTCTGCCGAGCTGTGCATGAAACTATGTCACTGTGATGGTGGTAGAGGGCGTCAATGCCTGCTTTCTCGCCTTGTGCGTAAACAATGTTTCACCCGTGATGATGGGGGAGATAGGGCGCCTCTCGTTCGAGCTATGCATGAACAACATACTGCTGGTGATGATGGAATACAAGAGCATTTCACTCTCGTTTGTACATCATCTATGCATTCCTCGTAATGAATAACAGCTTTGGATTACAATTTTTTGTATTATACAAGGAGCATTGTACCAATCAGTGACCACACGTGCACTCTTTTTCTCGCAAGCTATGCATAAAAACTATGTCATTGTTGTGATGGTAAAGGGTGTGACTATCTGATTTCTCGCCTTGGTATAAACAATGTTTCACGCGTGATGATGGGATGGGCGCCTCTCTCTTGAGGTATGCATAAATAACATGACACTGGTGATGATGGATCACAGATGCATCTCAAGCATTATCTACACATCAGCATTGACATAATATCTCCTGGAAGCGTATCAGGAATGTAGCGAGCTAGATACCAAAAAGGCGAAGGCTTACGGAATGGTGAATGATGGTCATTCGATTTGAAAGCAACAGCGCTCACTTTCATGCATAACTAGAAACAAACATCCATTAGCATTTAGCATCAAGGCGTCATAAGAATGATTCTCCCCCGACCCCTTGGATACCACAAAGAATATCGAGTATCGTTCATCCCTTGCAGCACTCTTCCCTTCCATTCTCCACATGCAAATAAATGGCATATACTTGTACACCTATAACGTCTTGTCCTTTATTATTATTTTTTGCTTGTGAACAATCCTTGCAAATGGTAGAATGAACTGCATATAGAAAAAGGTAGTTTGTTCAATACATAAGATCCATTATGCTTTTTGTATCCATACCTTACCTAGTAATCTAAGATCATGGTGTTCGTTTTTTCTTTTCATCCCAAAGTTACTGTTTTCCGAGTCAAGAGTCCTTGCAAATGGGTTGGTAGCCGCATTTTACGCGGAATGGCCAACATCTCCTCCCAGGCTGATCTACCGGGATTCACGGAAACCATGGAAACCGGTCTAACTGAGAACCAAAGAGCCAAAGAGCTAAACAAAATCTTAGTATCCTACCTCGTCACTGGCTGCTCCCAATGCACTCCTTTGGATCTCCCAGTCCCTGTAGACAAACAAATGAGTGTTAAAAGTGACACAACGAAATTGACTTACTTTGGGCAAAAACGGAGAAGTATGGATAACACGAAGTCATTGCGGGTCGATCGAATGCGTTGCGAGCAAAAGGAGGCGGTTGCCAAGGGAACGGCAGTAATTTCTCTCTGGTCGCTATGCTGCTGACTTTGACGTTGAAGCCTTCCATACAGGTATAAGAATTGGAGTTGTGTACTAGAAAACTGCGGAAGAGCAAAGAACGTGTTGCTGAAAACTTTTCAGTTATATTACGTTCCAGTCGGTTCTTCAAGTGAGTTCCCTGGGTGGGTAAGGCCTCTGGGCGAAGGGGGTGTATAAGTTACTCTGACCATCTGCTGGATCTGCCCCCATTTTCTGAGTGATAACAAGGTCATGAATAGACTTTTGAAGAATCATGGTTCTGACACTTGAAGCCATCCTTTTACATCAATCCATGTTTTAGCGCAGTTCAATCATATCATTTTTATTCAATACACACTACATTGCATATATGTATCATATCACGTGCATTCTACAGTGGGGTAAAATTATGTAATGCGACCTCCGGGTGAATATGCGTTCATTGTTTGTTCAGCTATGCAAGACCTCTTTTGGGTTAATCTCGGTCAACCGATCACGCTCACAGCAACTCACCGCGAATGCAACTCGATCGTTACAGAATCTACCCTTCGAATTCGACAATGCTTGACACGAGTAACCACCTTGCTTGAACAACGCTCATTGGCACTCTTGAAATGCGCTCAGTTTGACACAGCCTTACGCGATGCTGAAGCGATTCTGAAACTCGACCCAACACGTGCACTCGGTTACCTCTTAAAAGGGAAAATCTATGCACATCAGGGACGACAATACCGTGCAGTGCAGCAGTTTGACAAAGGGCTGGATGTGGATGATGAAAATCAGGAGCTATCGCAACGGGTGGCCAATGTGGAGACGATGATCAATAAGCGCGTGGATTTCATCAGCCAGTTGCCTTTGGACATCGTATCCACCAACCTGGTGCCTTTGTTGATGGAGGATGCAGTATGGCATGCGAAGAAACCGTGCCATTATTTACATGTATCAAAAACGTGGCGTCAACGCTTCATGCTGGGCAATTTACAATATCGCGTCAACGACAACAGCGAGCAACACTACCCATATGAGCTGATGCAATTATCTCGCCATATTCACTCACTCCACATTGACAATTACGGCATGCATTCAGACTTTTCGTTTTTATCAAATGAAGGCAACTTGCGCAAGATCAATGTCAATGGTAAGTGAACGCGGTTCACCTCTTTATACATTTACTCTAATAATGCTTTTTCTATAAAAAGGTATCTCCTCGGTCAATGATACACATTTCCTGGCTTGTTTGGCAGGCGTTCGCAGTTCATTGAAACATTTAGAGATTGGCTTGAGAGCAAGTTCATGGCTGAATATGTACGATATTTTGCAAGTGTGTCCTGATCTTGAACATTTGGCGCTCTGTGGTGCATCGTGGGACAAAGACGAGCCGATTTCAGCATCGTATCCCAGCCAACAACAATTCTTACGCCCTGCCCTTACGACCCTGGAATTACTTAACCTGCAGATCCCCATCTCACGTGAGCATGCTCTTTTACTCATGGAACATTTCCCTTCGTTACGATCCCTTGCATTGTGTCCATGCCATGATTCTTCCTTTCTTCTTACTCTTCACTCTTATTGTCCTTTCTTGCAACATCTGGAAATCAGCACATTCACATCCCCTTCCTATGACATGATGCGGCGTTGTATCGATATGAAAAGTGATCAGCAAGATGGTTTACGATCATTATATGTGGAGGATCAAGATGGTGACTGGTTGAATATCGATCATGTGAGAGCTTTGATGGTCAACAATTGTGAAACGCTGGAATCCATGATGCTATCCGTTGGTACGCAACAAGACGACTCGATACCACCATCACCAGCCTTGCAATTCCCACGGCTAAAGCGATTCTATTGTCATCCCATTGGCGATGATCAGCTACGTTGTTTTGGATGGTGGGTGCTATCCCACGCACCTGCATTGGAGTCTCTGGATATCTATTATGACGCACTGGAAACATGACGTTTATTACGAGGTGCCTTCCGTGGTATACAGCAAGTCAAATCCCTTACGCTACGGACACGTAGAGGTGGTATGGAGCATTGGATCCCTTGGGCAGCCATGAGTACACATGTCCAGCAGTTGACGATTCTCGTTCCACCCATCCATGGAGGATACGTTGACGGATCTGCAAGAGTGTAGTCCAAATTTGACCCTATCACGAGCTTCCCTTTAAGATATACCATTGTACATTACTTTGTGTTTATTCAAATAATAAGATTATTTATTGGTGGCTCTATGTAAGATGGATGTAAACATGACCCTGACACTTAACAATGCATATACGGATGATACAATGAGGCTTTTAAAGAGGTATGTGTCAACTTTGTATTGATTAACAATGCGCACACATGAAAAATGAACAATGAAATGAATAAAACACATGTCCATTGAAATGCTGGATTGGGATCATCACGTTGGCATGGTGACAACATTGGATAGGCTTTTTTCATGCCGACCGGCAATCACACAACCCGCTTTTGTTGCAATGACAAATATACAATGGCACCTTTTTACATAATCCTTCGTCTATGGACTGTAACGCTGCTGAGGATTGGGATAAGGGGAGTGTTGGATTAGCGATGGGGAAGAAACATGGAGATGGTCTTTGGAAAACTGGTGCAGTTGGTAAATACGTGAAAAGAGGGATGGGTGGATTGAGCTAATCACCTTTTCCACTAAAGCCAGGGTGCATGCATGTGCCACAAACATTGTGATACGTTACAGGGATCTACCCGGAAGTCAGGCTGCATCTTCCGATGATAAAAACCATACAGGCTCCTTCATTCATATCGATTATACATACACGCGTATAGCAAAGGATATATATGTGCATCCTCCTTTTCGTTCTTTTTGACCAAATACATTGCATGTGCATCTTGAACACAAAAGTAACAGAATTCCTCGATATGATGCACGTTAACATATGAACATGGCTATATTATATTTGCTGCAGCCAGTAATAATGGGTGTTGGTTATGTGATCCTATCTACATGCAAAGTAAGATGCTACATACTATGGACAAGCAACGCAGTATGCTGAGGAAGGATCATCATGATGAGCGGTGTCCCAAGTCAAACGCGGTGTTGGCACGCGTAAATAAAACCATAGCAACGTGGCCCATTTGTTTTTTATCCTCTTTTCCCCTCGCTTTCAACTGTACTCGCAACTACTGAATTCCTGTGGTGTGCCTCTTTCCATCAAACAATAGAATGGAAAACCTCATCTACAACGAGTCGCCATTACCACCTTACGACAACTGACCACCCCTCTTCCTGTCAGCAATTCGGGCAACAACGCTTACAGACAATGGGACACCGCACGTTGTATGCAACAAACGGGTTTTATTGCCAGCATATCAACAGTTATATCCAGGAAGGTTGTACGTTCCTAGCCCACCGTGCTACGACTTGAGTCAGTATACAAAGGTAAAATAAGGAGGACGAGGTGATATATACAGGAACATGGATGATAACATGCATAATGTCAAGTAGTCAACTAAGAAGGAGGCAGGCGTCGCATCATGAGCAACCACACTTTTTAAGGCAATATGTGGACCAGTCATACGATACGTGCATGATCCAGCTCACTGTGAGGGAGAGGATGCCAAAGATGGTCTTTGATCACGTCATGGTTTTGCAAGAGAATGGTAGTTCACGTACCAAAGGCGCATTTCAAGGCTGACAGGAGTTAATTTTTGGATGATGATCCCCCACTACGTACCTATGGCATGAATGGATCAATGGATGAGGCGGATGTACAGAGACTGGATCTCTTGGTTTGCATGCTGTGGCAATACGACTTGACCGACTTTCTGGATGGCAATTGGATGAAGAGACTGGCAATGGCACGCCACAATCACAAAAGGCGACTGATCTCCAATTTCTACAAGAATACAATGACATGATCCTATCCACAATGACGGTACTATGCGAATCTTATTGTCCTTTCAAAGATGCATCCTTCATGTCCATCGGCAACTACCCTATCAGCTTATCGGACAGGTCTTGAGTCTTATTGGCGGATCAAGGTTGGTAAGTGCGTTATTTCTCCCGCGTAGTATTGGCAGGGATGATCTGATAACTGTATGCGGTAGCTCTATTGTTTCTCTATACAAGCATGCCAACCATTGCACACGACGTTTCAATGACCCTCGATATACGAAAAGCTGACTAGGATTGATCGACGCAACAAGGTAACATGAAAGATTATGAGAAATATACACATACGAGGAAGGAGGCCTAACACACATGCGCTATTGAATAGAATCTCTGTGAGAGGTGCGGATTGTTTTGCATGATGATGATGGATTAGCATTGGTACCACACATGGATCATGGACCACCTGGAGCTGTTGCTTTCGTTCGAATTGGATGATATCGCTGCCAAGGGATCGATTCTGTGGATAAGGATGAGGATGACTGGATTGTAACGAGGATGGTGCTACTTTGCTTGCTCAAGTCTATGGAGATGATGCGATTTCCTGAGTGCTACTCACGTGGTGGATGCCTTTTTATCAGCGGATGCCATGAAACGTTGTCAACCAGCATATTATCGCCAAGCAGCATAAGTCGCTCTACTTCAAGATGAGGATCACATGATTGAATTTGCGATGATGGTTTCAAAGTTGAGCCACGATGGATGAACATTACGTCGGATCTGCCTTGGCGATTTCAGCTTTGAATGCTACTAGTAAACTACTGTCGTGGATGGATCAATCGCAAGGAGACTGGACATCATGCAATATCTAGATGGCTAAGCAGTAAGATTATCGAGATCTTACCATTGGTTCCACTTCAATTACCAAATAAAGCAGCTGTGCGCCACCCACATTTAGAATGTTACATTTGCCTATTGTTTGATGGGCCATGATTGCACACGCTGCATTATGGTAGACTTGAATTCTTCTCCTTAACGTTTCATCCCTGGGTCATTTATGGTACGCACACTATAAAATGCATTTTCTTTCTATGGTGAAATGTAAAAAGAGCGCTGAATACAGGATGATGCGAGACCATGGATTGCTGTTATATGATCATGCACTGCTGTGGGCTTAGTAACTTCTTGCATAGACACAAATAGATATGTGTATTTGTAGAACGAGCATCAAACCTACCGCAAGCATCCCATTTTTCAAGTTTCATTCCTCCTTTTCCTTCAAACTAATAATATGATGCGTTGTACACAAAACTCTTTTGACCCTTATCACGTAAGCTGAGCATGCCATGAGTTCATTTAATAAAAACGTTGATTGCTGAACGTGTACATAGTACTCCGTGGACCGTGATGAAGATAGCGATGATGATGATGATGATAAGGATCCCGATTATTTTGGTTCCTTATTTGAGGTTTACTTTCCTGATGATGGGCGTGAATACCAACGAGGAATACAACTATTGCACCATCCTCAATTTCTGCTCCTCTATATCCCAGGGAATGGAACAAAAATGAAGCTCATCAAGCCTGCTAACGATCCCTATCATCGGAACCGGATCATGGAAAGGGCAAAGATTGAAAAGTCAATAGGACGCAAGAGGTTGTTGCTGCCGTACTACGCATTGTCCCATCTCTGGGGTGTCTCAAAGGCCAATTTACAGTTGTGGCACGCGATCGGTGATCATGTGGATGACGAAAAAGGGCATCCTGCGGCACCTGTTTCCATGCGAACTGAAAAAAGAGAAACATTACTCAAACTCCTTGCAGCATATCCTGACAGCTATTGGTGGATTGATGTCTTGTGCGCACGTACGGATACACCGTTGGCTATTATGGGTGATATATATGCTTGCTGCCAGCAATGCATTGCCATGATTGACTGCCCAGCCGATCTCATACCTCAAATCCACGCCATTTCACGTCATCGATTACGAAACGAAAAGAGCATCATGTCCTCTGGAGCAGATCAATATCTTGACTATTGTTCGCTGAAGGCTGATATTTTGGGCAAGGTCATGCAGTGCCAATGGTGGAAGCGCGTTTGGACATGGCAGGAGATTGTGCTACCTAAAAAAGTGATGGTGATGGCAGAAACAGCCGTGGATATCTTTGATAGCAATGTCATCGATGCTCAAGATCTCATTGATTTCGGTATGGGTGATGTGATCCACGTCTCCAAATTCTGTCATGGTAAATGACGCGATCGTCTCAAATAGCATATCATCTAACATGCTTTATTGATCATATGCTGTAGGTGCTGCACAAAGCATGGCAAAGATGACCATTACTTGCGTAGAAGAGATCTCTACGTGTCGACGTCTCAACTCGCTTCGTGTCTCAGCGCCATCGGATTGGTGGATATGGCCCGAGTTGTTTGATACCTTTGGAAAATCTCTAAGGCAATGCATGGATCCGGTAGATTATGTCTATGGCATGTTTGGCATATGCCCATTCGATATCCCAAGGATGGCTGATCCCAATGCAGTCTGGCAACTTTTCTTGTCCAAGCTTGAAAACTTGCTTGCCCACAATATCCAAACAACAATGAGAATAAGTGATCGTGCGCGCCATTTCGATCTTGCGACTGCTCAAAACATGGCTGATGTGTATCATGGTTTACTCGAAAAGCAAGATTCAGAAGCGGGAATAGCTTAAAGGGATAGTTAAATAAAGACGATATTGATTTTCGGATGGCAAACTCGGATGATGATTCCGTTAATAAGCCTTAAGACAATACAGATAGAATGATCATAGGATACGGACTCATTTGTCAAAGTAGCATAAAAGGTTTATTCCTGACAGCACATTTTGCATACCCAAGCAGTATTCTCGCTATAGTCCTCATAATCATCACTTGACTTTGACGACACCGTTTACATACCAATGTCATCAATGAATGCCATTTTTAAAATGGAACGGAGCCAATACATAGATATCATCCTCGCAGACATTCCATCGTCAAGGGACATCATTTGCCAAACAAATCTATAGCACTTGTAAAGCAACATTCGCATCCATATTAGGATAACTCAAACATCATCATTCCATAGCTATGTTTCATACGATTCAAACACCAATATCACAGCAGTGCCAGTACGAGCAATGTACAGCATCTTCTGGACACGATGATGTAGACAACCCAATCTCGCTTCCCGACCTCCCGTTTTGTATTCCCCCTTTCAATCCAACTTCACCTAACCCATCATCAATCCAGAAACTGAAAGGATCATACGCTAATCATGCTGAATCCAACAGTCATTCGATGTAGCCATTTATCAAGTAAACAAGGTACGAGGGAACGACACATCCAAGTAGAAAAAGTATAGGGAAAACTACTAGGGTCCAAGGTTATCGCTCTGTCACCGTGTCCGTGGTTGCTGCCGTCATAAGCATCTCCATCCAGGATCCCAAGTCTGCTGCTGTGTGATTTCAATCGAGTATTCCAATATGACCGATGGCTGAAAATGTCCATTCGTCCAAGATATAAGCCTTCTCAACAATGCCATCCAACCCTTTCATCATCCTCGGCCATATTTTATCCACGATTTGTTTCAGGATCGTAATGTACACCATGTCTTCTCGTATATCCTCTGGTAGCCCTGATAGCTCGATGGAGTCCGGCATATGACAATGTCATTGTTGCTAACCCTTTGCCCATAGATCGTCCGGTATGCGGCCCAGGCACACAAAAGCCTCCTCCCATTCATCGTTGTTGCGTGTGAACCCTATCCCCGTGTCATCATCCAGTGTCATCTCAAGAGCATATCCTCGTTGGGTATTCATCACGTCAACCCATGTCGTTGCAAGTGCTTTCTTCTCAACTGGGATAATCGTTAGCACTGTAATTGTAGAGAGGTTATCCGTTCTTGGTAATGAAGATGCGCCTAGTAACCAAAACCACGTTCCAGGACAATCCATCATTGCGCTTGGTGTCATCCCATAGTCACTGTAAATCCAGCATGTTGTTCGAAAGAACCAGGTGGTCAATCTCTTGTTCGGAACTCGATCAGACTTGGTGTCATCCATGGTATCGCTTGTATTGATGCATGCTTGGTAAGGATTAGCAACGGCCGTCGAATAGGGTGTTCTTCAAGTCAACCATCATGTCCTATATTTCAAGAATTGTAACGTTAATCATCATTCCTTTACCAATCGTGGCCCATCCATTCTCTTTTGTACCTTGATAAGGATGAATCATACAAAGACATCCTGTAGCAGTGTGTTGTTGTACAATGACGCGTGTTTTCATATACATGAAGAGGTGATGATAATGACTGTATCCCGTGGCTGTAGTTAAATCTGATCAACGTGTGGCAGTATCACTCCAAAAAGACGCGTCTTGAAGCCGGCTGCTAGTCGTTACCAAGTTGGAAAAGGAACTCGAGCAATAGTCTACTTGCATGTTCGTTGCACATTGCGTGAAGAAAGAGTGCCGAAGATGCCATGTACGCGCTGCCATCGTTTGAGAATAAGCTGCCGTGGATGCCGTTGCCCGCTTCAGTGAAATGAAGTTGAAGAGGAAGAGAGTAGACGTGAAAGAGAGCGCAGAATTTTACTCTGCCCGATTTGCCTGTTTATTTCCCCATCTGCGACTCCTCCTGGTTACGAGCACGTGGTACATATTACATACGCATACACTATTAGGGACCGATACTATTAGAATACTGCTACCAATGATACTTCGATTAATAGCCTGTTTCTCCCAATCAGCACTGTTGCCCAATCCTCATCATTTGAATGCTTTTTCTGCTCCAGCTTATCATTCTAATCATTCCATCTTCTCTGATCAGTGAGGATTTGACTAACCTATGGTCAAACAAAAAAGTTTCACCGATCGTCAGAAAAATCAGATTCATAAACTGCCAGCCTTATAACCCATTTCTCTCATTCTTCATTGTTACCAGACCCACTTCATGTGAAGGATTGTCCTAGTCCAGCCCATCCTTTCCCTCCTTCAACTTTCTGGATTCGAGCTGATTTGGCCGAGTTACGCTCAAATAAAGAAACATCAGTGGATATAGATACTGCATGCTGTATGCACCGACAGATGTACCCTTGGTTTGGGCGTAACTCGGTCAAATCAGCTCGGATCAACAAAGTTAAATGATGGAGATGTATGTCTGGATCAGATGCATCGTTCCCATCAAGTGGATTGTTCAAAAGCTGGGATGAGAAAAAGTACATGTTAGCTGCCAATGTATGCATTGGAAATGACGTTTGCTTACCTGCCAGTATTGTCCCTGAAGTCCTGACCTATTTAGCTCAGGTACACAACCACGTCTCTCTGCATCTTTGGGTCTATTGGGGTCTAACTGCTTGACAATCAACAAAGACCACTTGCCATATAGCATCACGCTTACAGCATAGTAAAAATATAAAGATAGCTGTATCTCTTAACTTTACAATGAAACGTGGGACCTTTCATAGAACAAAGTTGCTCGTCTCGGTGAAGCGCACCTTGGGTGCAAGTTTCACGATCAACCTCGCCGATCCTAAATTTCGCAATGTCACCACCAGCCAAAGTGAATCTGAGGTCGACCTCTTGAATTTTTTTTGAGGAGGCTGGTGATGACATTGGGTGAATCTGAGATCGGCGAGGTTGATCGTGAAACTTGCACCCAAGGTGCGCTTCACCCAGACGAGCAACTTTGTTCTATAAAAGACCTCGTGTTTCATTGTAAAGTTTAGAGATACAGGCACCTTTATGTTTTGCATATGCTGTAAGCGTGATGCTATATGACAAGCGGTGTTTGTTCATTGTGAAGTATCATGCAAATGAGCTGTGTTGCACAAAGAAGTCCCTCTGCACCTTCCGCTCTATCGGGGTCTACCTACTTGACAATGAACAAACACCACTTTCCATATAGCATCACGCTTACAGCATATGTAAAACATAAAGATGTCCATAACTAAAAATTCTACAATGAAACGTAGGGTCTTCAATCGAACAAAGTTGCGCATCATGGCCCAGCGCACCTTGTGCAGAAGTTTCACGATCGTCGTGGCCAATCTCAGATTCACCCAAAGTCACCACCAGCCAAAGTAGATCTTGGCCGACCTCTTGAATTATTTTTCCACTTTGGCTGGTGGTGACATTGCGAAATCTAGGATCGGCGAGTTTGATCGTGAAACTTGCACCCAAGGTGCGCTTGACCCCGACGAGCAACTTTGTTCTATGAAAGAGCCCACGTTTCATTGTAAAGTTTAGAGATATAAGCACCTTTATGTTTTACATATGATGAAAGCGTGATGCTATATAGCAAGTGGTCTTTGTTGATTGTCAAGCAGTTAGACCCTGATAGAGCCAAAGATGCAGAGAGGGGTGTTTGTGTGCCTGAGCTAAAAAGGTAAGACTTCAGGGACAATGCATGGCAGTACGGAAACGTCATTTCCAATGCATACATTGGCATCAAACATGCACTTTTTCTAATTCCCAGCTTTTGCCCAATTCACTTGATGGGAACGATGCATCTGATCCAGACATACATCTCCATCATTTAACTTTGTTGATCCGAGCTGATTTGACTGAGTTACGCCCGGACCAAGGGTACATCTGTCTGTGCACAATACTGCATACACTATCTATCTCCACTGATGCTTCTTTATTCGTGCGTAACTCGTCCAAATCAGCTAGGATCAACAAAGTTGAATGATGGGGATGTATGTCTGGAGCAGGAGCATCGTTCCTATCAAGTAGAGTTGGCAAAAACTGGGAATGGGAAAAAGTGCATGTTGGCTGTCAATTCATGGCCGTTACTGAATCATCCATTAATTATCATGCATTCACCCTTTCTGTTCACCCTAATCAGATATGCTACACAAACACGCCTCTTTACATCTTTGGCTCTATTGGACTCTTGCTACTTGACAATAAACAAAGACCACCTGTCATATAGCATCACGCTTATAGCATATGTAAAAACATAAAGGTGTCTGTATCTCTAAATGTTGCAATGAACATCGGGTCTTTCATATAGTAAGGTCGGCCTAATTGTAGCCCGTACGGTGTATGAGCAATTCCTCTGAGAGTGTCTTTTATGAAAAAATGAAAGTGGTAACGGCGTTGTTTTCTCTTCATCGTTTTTTATCGTACAAACAAGCTTGTGCATGGAGGGCGCTTATGATGGTACATGCCGGGGTTGCAAAGGTGCATAATAAATTAAGCTTACAATGAACCAAGCTCTATAACAAGGACAGCGCTGAACATTAACTTTGTAAACCAAGCATTTCAGAGTTGACACTGCTTACATCGATCAACATGCAAAGTTGGAAGCTTTGACGAAGGCAACATGGCAAACGAAAAATAGCGTTTCGATGCTATAGTTTACATGATCCAATCTCGCTTCCCAGCCTTCAATTTCTATTCCCTCTTTCAATTCAGAAACTAACCAAGTGATCCACATCTTGCTCATGTGAGCTCATAGTATGATACCCCAAACATTATGTTGAATCCAGTTTTCATTCCAAAAAAGTCGAAGAATAGGTATGTGTATTTTTATGAAGCAGAATGTGATAAGCGAACAGTATTACAAATTGAATACGATACGGGGGTTGTGAATCGCATAGGTAACAGAGATAATTGTGTTGCTGAAATTCTTGTAGTTGCTACTCATAATCATCCTTCATCCATGATTGCGATATAGCTGCTGCATGTTTTCACTCGAGTATTCCCAATATCGTCCATGATTGTAAAACGTCTGTTGTCAATTCCATTCAATCCATCATCATCGTCAGCCGTATCCAAGAGACATGACCCATCCTTCCTGCTGACGACGCGCCAAGTAACCAAAACAAGATCCCAGGATTCCCCATCACTGCGCTTGATTGTATCCATCCATAGGTAACCATTTCAAGTCCAACATGTTCATAAGAAGACCCTGCAGTAATCGCTGCTGATATGTTTCCTTTTCCATCCGGCTGTTGGTCGATCCATTCTTGGTCACTGTGCATTGAGCTCAACTACGTGAAGATCATTTGTATTGTGGTGTGATTGATAGCTGATATGACATCCCATCCATAGGAAATCGTATGCGATAAAGCAACTTGCTGCACGTAAATAAAACTGTTTCTGCACAATGGCTATCCGCTGTCCACGTGAAATAGGCTGTAAGGCAAGCTGCTGCAAGTAACTTGAGACAATGGAATAGAGATCTTGCTAAGAGCAACTGCTGGAATGACTGTTACGATTGATCGTGGTAGAGGAGTGGACAGGAGAAGGAGTGGTGTCAAGAAACGCGTGTGTTGTAATAGAGTGACAAGGAACCGTGTATACGCCATGGAGTGTGACATTCAGTCAAAGACAATCGGATCAAGACAGTTGTAGAGTGGACATGATGAGTTGAAGCAGGACAATCGTTCGCAGGTGGTGGTTGTTCTTGAACGGGTCAGCAGTTGAGAATGGGAGGAGGAAAAGACAAGGAACTGGGGGTGGAAGAAGTGGAAATTAAATAGGCCAGGCACTGTCAGACTACTTCACGAATACTGTAATTAATGCATGACCTTCAGATTGCCTCTCTCGAACCTGAAACTTTCGCACAATATGCTTTAGGACATGCTGATCAACTTTGTATTAATAATGAACCCACGCTTCATTTGAAAATTTTGTATGGGAGGGTGTAATGTGGGATTCACGATGGCGGACGGAAATCGGGAAAGCGCCGGATTTATTGAAAAGCGATCAAGTATGAAGAATCTTGGGATTCCCCATCTTGAACTTGAAACTTGGTAAGAAGGCTCTCTGAGTCATGCTGATCAACTCCATTCATTTAAAATATGTACGTTTCATTATTATGTTCCTATGGATCGGACGGCCCAAATTTAGGACGGACCCAACGCAAATAGGGTGCATAGTGCACACCCCCGCGGTTGTCTTCCTGCATCGACAAACTTGTTCAGGGCGGTGGGTGTCAACATGCTGATCGACTCCATTCATTTAAAAATCATATGCTTCATTGTGAGAAATAAAATGGGGGCGTCCGACGATGAACAGACAGTCTTATAGGTTGGGTGAACGACCCATAACCTCGAGATTGCCCACCACAAACCTGAAACTTTCACACAATATACTCTTGAACATGCTGATCAATTTATCTTAATAATGACCCCACACTTCATTTGAAAATATTGAATGGGAGGGTATAATGGGTGATTTACTATGAAGGACGGAAATTCCGAACCCGTCGGAAATCATGACATGTCAGTTAGAATAAAGAATCTTGGGATTGCCCATTTCGAACTTGAAACTTGGTAAGAAGGACCGCTGAGTCATGCTGATCAACTCCATTCATTTAAAAACTGTACGCTTCATTATGATGTTTTATGAATCGGACGGTCCAAATATAGAAGAGGTGATCAACGGACGGGAACGTAAATAGTGCACACCCCCGCGATTGTCCTCCTCCATCGTCAAACTTGATCACGAGGTTCGCTAGGACATGTTGATCGACTTCATTCAAATAAAAACCACACGCGTCATAATGAAAATCTTGAATGGTGAGCGTCCATATAGAAAGCAGACGATGACTGCAATAGAGAAAAAGAAGAGTGTACGGCCTGTTAGTGCCACAAACATGAAACCTTCACACAGGTTGCTCTCAAACACGTTTATCAACTTTGTTCTAATAATGACCTCATGCTTTCTTATTAATATTTTGAATGGGAGGGTGTAATGTGGGAGAGACGTGGTTGCATAAATGTGTCACATGACGACCGTGCTCTGACAGAGGATAAACGGCCGACACGTGCTGTAATTTTATGTTGCTTTTCTTTTCAACGCCAACCTCCTCTCACTCCATCGCTTGCTCCCAATGACCCTGACAACAACCGCTTGTTCGATACATCTCTTACTTCAACAATAGATGACAGCGTAGATTACGGTAAATGAGTAACTCTGCTGCTACAGCTATGCAGCAAACACGGCATCGCTCCTTCCAGATTACGACCTCTGACAAGCTCACTGGACCATATTGCGTTATACGGCCTCACTCTTTTTTCACGCGTTGCTTGCCGTGTCGACTGGATCCAACATATCTCCCTCTCTCAACAGCAAGACCACACATTCAACACATGTGAGACAACTTGGATACGACCATGTTGTTATTGGCGTAGAGACATAATAATGAACTGATTCAGATGCATCAACTTATCAAGGTGAATATGACAAATGACTAGGTAGATGAATCATGTCTTACATGCTTTTATTATGGAATAAGGATACTGTGGATGATGATGAAGTCTTTATTTGGGAACTGCCACCCGGTACCTAAGTCATACAAAGAGAAGAGAGTTCCAGCAGATCAAATTGCTATCCACCCAAGGCACGAGATATGAGGATAGTAGGGTTTGGAGCAGCAATCATCTTCGCAAGTGGATTCAACATCATGCTCTATATGAGCATCCATGAGGATTGGCTGGATTCCAGAGCATTGGGATAAGAAGGTGAACTTCAACTTTTGGATGGCGTCTGGACATGGCTTTAGCTCTGAAGCGGTTATCAACAAGGATAAGGTAGCTACGCTGAGGATGGTACAATGGATGATTTGGTCATCGTTGGTATTGTGAGTATTTACTTATCGCGCGTCATGTTGGCAAAATACACTGACACCGTGTTTCTGTAGAATGTATCCTTTCTTTCTCTACGATGATCATTTGAAGAGTACATACCTCTATTACGTACAACAGTGGATTCGATAATGTTACAAGGCACACCTGATGATGCCCCCAATCGACCATGGTAAAAGAGTAGGGATTAGCATTTCGGAAATGCATGGGAGCTAACAAGGCAAGCAAATCATCAATCAGGCACTTGTTGAATCAAACTGAGCTTGTTTATACCTTTTGGATGATGCAGTATATTTATCAACAGTCAATGGATGAGAAGAGATCACTCTACGGCATACCAGGACACAGCCATTCAATACTTGGCACCGATGTATGAGGAATACGACTAGATGGGTTGAGACAAGCAAAATCATGGCGATATTGGAATTACGCGAGATTTTTATCAACACGACCGCTTTTTATCTATGACCTTTTGGATATGCTCTAGTGTTATCTCTTTTACCACGACGTATCGCATCTATGGATATGGATAAGGGTATCGATGATGGATTGGATTATTCTGCAATGGACTGAGTGTGGTGCAACATGATGGTCAAGGCACCTACTGTGGCATCACTTTACGAACGATTGGTGTGGTTACTGTGCAAGGATACCAATGATGGTGTATGTCCGGTTCATCACTCACGTCTATGAAGATTGCCGACCTGCTTGACCCATTCTATATTCACGGCATCATACACGATCTACCTGCTTTACAAGTCGTTGAAATCCTGGGGTATCCGTCACACAGAACATTTTGGGATTGAAGAGAGGAATTTGATATGGTGGTAGTATATATAGCTAGGAAATATAATGGAAAACGAATAAAGGAGGTTATACATAACAATGAGCAGGACTGGGTATAAATGCAAAATATAAAATGGTGATCGCTGTAGTACCGTTTATGATTCCTCATTTTCATTAATAACGGAAGGGTCAATAAAGTGATAGCATTGTGCTCAGTAAAATTCCATTGTCGCTTGATGAATGGTTCCTTCTTTGTTAGTTAAGCATAGAGCATGTAGCAGTATCAGCGTTCTTGCCCATGTCAAAGCTTCCCCACGTACCATCACTCGTTTCTTGCTACACGCGCTCATCCATAAACATGTGTAACATAACGAGAGCATAATTCAGGGAACATATGTAATGTTGCCATGAAACCGGACGTCATTGACTCTCAAGCATGCAAAATCAAGCGTTGGAATTATGGTGGATGATGCGCATGTTTATTATACTACTATTATACATTAAATTTAATCTCTACTTTTGGTATGTGGCGATGCAACATCGCACGCATATTGTCCGGAACCATGCATTGAAGAAAAAGATGCTCCAAACGTGGAAATGACGCCAAAATAACAAGGTCCGAGTCAAATACCGTGGCCCCTCCCATCCTGATATCCTTGAGGTTCCGGATTTGACGCAGAGGCTTTATGATGCCTTCAACCATATCAGCACCATCCATACCAAGAGTCAACTTTTCTAAAGCATGGCAACCACGTCCTAGTTCTTCCAGCATCTCTTTGCAGCGGTGGGTGATGATATCAGCGAGTAATTCCCGATTCTTAAGATTTTGTAATTGGGCGAACAAAGGTATCCACGTTGCTTTGGACATCTCAATAGCTTCCATATGCACAATCACATGTTCGAGCAATGAGCGATTTCCAATGTCAATATGATACTCCAAAAACTGCCTGATGCCGTTGTTGTCGTTGTCCAGTCCTCCAAATACGCTGATGATCTCCAACGTGGAAAGATGCTTCAACTGGATCATGGCGCTGGCAATATCCGGCAGAAAACGGGATTCTGGGAGACTGATTGTGGTGAGATTGGGTGCGTTCAGTATAATCCACTTCATAAAAGGCACCGCCAAAGATGGATGAAGTTCCAAAAAGCATATATTGACGAGTCGCTGGAATGAAGTCGCTGATAGGGATGAGTCGTTATCAGTGTTTAAGGATTCATCCTGTCGTTGCCGATTTCTTCGTTGAACGCGTCCATCTGATAATTCCCACAATGCATCGTAACTCTTTACCATTTGGCCGAGCAAGTGAAACGATTCCAATGTATGTCGATGAAGGTGCAGAAACTGGATCACGTGGTCCTGAACATAGATCTCATCTCCACCTAAAACAGCTGAGGTGATCCCTTTGCGAATTGAATGGTTTTCAAATGCATGTGCGAAAAACCCATTGCTCCTGGTGCCGTAATAAAGCCTCTGTAAGTAAGGACAGTGTTCGTGTAGGATAGGCAAAAGACTCGATTCGGGCATTGGCGTAATCTCGAATGACACCAAAGAAGGAAAGCGGCTTATCACATCCACCATATCATCATGTGTAGGAGGTGTCTCTGATGCATCGTAAAGTGCTAGGTGCCTCATATTGGGATAGCGTGTTGAAGACGACGAAGACATAACGCAATCCACTTCATCCGTGCTCAAGGATACAAGATTCGGACATGATTCCAGAATATCGCGTAGTTGAATGGAATGGCACTCAGAGATGGATAAATGTGTCAGTGAACGTGCAATCATTTCTAGGCCATTAATCAAGGGACGACGAGGAGTGGAACGATCACCTACACAATAATATCAGTCTCATCAACCATATCACATACGACCATCCACCCTTTATACTTACATTCTAAATGGAAGTTATCTAGCCTTGAAAAGTTTTCTCGAGAAAAGAGTTCATCCAACCGCGCATCTGTCATAGTGCCATTCAATGTTCGTACATAGGGTGCGAACCGGACGAGCTGTGCATGGCCATCCTTGAGTGTGTTATCCTCCTGGACAAATCTGAACCATAAGCCATTCCGACTCTTTAAGAGACGCTCCTGCCATGTACGCGATACATAAAAAGGCTCATACAGCACATTAGAATCGTAGTATGTTGGCTTCATCCTTCGCCCAATGTTGGTGACAACGATATCCAATGGCAACCGGCTGATGAAATCGACTCGTCTGTTGTTGTTGACTATTGCCGCCTTTCGATGTTGCTGGAGATGCTGGTAATATAGATCGGATTCAGGTACTTCAACAAGTCCTTGGTCGTATATGGAAATGGCTGCTGCATAACGTCCTTGTTCACAATACACGTCTCCCATACACAGGTATCCAAGGCCTGATCCCGGTAATATGGCAACTATTGCGACTGCATCACGTAATGCTGCATCGAACTGGGCACTGTTGGCCAGCAACTTGGCACGGTCATTAAGGACTTTGGCGAATTGGTGTGCTACTTGTCGAAGAGCCTCGGTTGTTGCTGCAATTCGGTTCTTGCCATTACAATGTTCAGCTGTGAGGATTGGTTGCTTCAGCAAATCGGACCAGGTCGAGACTATGTCTGCCAACAACATGCGTGGTGGGTGGTGTCTGAGTGGAACAAAGCAGTAAAGGAGAAGAAGGCGATGTCAGTCCCTAAAATGTGTTGATGGCTGGTTGCACACACACGTTGACCACACCCATAGCTAAGCTGGTTGTTCCCTCTAGTGCACTTTAAATAGGAGATCTGTATGACATTATCCTTTTTGTCCCATCAATTCAGAGGCTGTATTTCGATAAGAATAAAGTACATGCCATCATCAGCTAGATGCTGTGATAAAACATGAAATGATTGTGTCTAGTCTGATACGCGAACGAATAAGGTTCGAGGATATTGCATAAAGCACTTTTAACTTGTCTCCGCTATCACGTCAAGCACACATACACACACACCATGCCAGCTAAAGCGGTTACTGTATAGATTAAACCTTGCGCATACATACGAGAGATGGTATTTTATTACGTCAGCGAAGATATGACACCAAATGGGTTATGGTTTAATGACAAGAGCCATTATACATGACGAGTATATTGTTAGACACAATATCATTTACTACTGGTACTCCCATATGTCTTCACGGAAGTGCTCACGTTTTGATACACTTTACGAGACAGACTAGTGTCGGCACAGGTTGCTCGGCACAATACGGGATGCATCCCAGGTTGGTAGGTTTACCATGTCCCTCAAACGCTGCAGCGGGAGATCCAGTGTTAGCGTTCTTTGCTTGGACTGCCTTGGGATCTTGTTGAGATAACACCATGAGCACCAACAGCGAAAGAATAATAAAAATGAGAGCCTTCAAGTTCATTTTGGTTTCGGTAATCCTAGTGGTGTACTATGCCCTTCAACGTCCCTATTTATAAAGGTCGTGGAGTGCAAGGGTTAAGCAGGGATGAGTCAGTAGCCGTCTCAAATGATGCTAATGCAAGATGTATCTCCATTTTGCGTACTTTTATCAATGACACGAAACACAGGTTCCGCGAGAGCGTTATACTTGATATCATGTGGTCCTTGTAGATGAATACAATATAACACTTCCATACGTACGTACATACAATGATGGGTACATACTAGTAAGAAGCAGCACCTTTTCCCGTCTCTTATACTATAGAACTAACAATCAGCTTGTGCCCCTGCGTCGTTACGAAATATTACCGTCGAGAAATTACAAAGCAACCATACATGCATTATAGTTTATTGAGATCCTTCAATTAACCACATGTATTTATGCCTTGGTCAAATGAAAATCAGGCAATGTATGTCGTCTACTGAGTAAGCTGCAAGCAAGGTTTACATCATCTCGTATGCAAACTGCATTCCTTGATATGCACCGTGGTATCTTTACGGAGGATTTTGGGAGCCTAGACACTAAATACACATACTGAGATGTTATCACAGAAATACCCAATGAGAGATCAAGGGGATTATCGAGTTTGACACTCATTCTGAGTATACCGCTGCGATAATCATACATGTATATTATTATGACGCAAACTATACATAGAAGGTGATCATGTTCCAAGAAGACGGTAGTATACATACTGCTTTTTTGCAGCAGTGGGATCAGGTATCTACACATGCATTCAGATCACCTAGAATTTCTTTAGCATAGGTAGCACACGCGCGAATGTGAATCAAGAAAAGTGATTGAAGATGGCCTGCCACAATGCATCATACGATCGTATCTGTCAGATACAATATGGGACGAATTTAACTTTATGGTACACGATAATTGGACGTTGTCAGGCACTACAAATGACTATTTTCCTCATGCATGCTTTGGGATGATGATGGTGTCCAGGGGAATATGTCTGTGTCATATGACAACCATACTTTGCCAAGGGGAGGATAAAAACACAATCAACGTGTGGTGTGGGAATTAAAGCGTTCTTCTCAACCCCAACCCCGTCTCACTCCATCACTTGCTTTCAATGACCCTGACAACCATCACTTGTTCGATACATCTCTCTTCCTTCAACAACGGATGACAGCGTACATTACGGCAACTGAGTAACTCTGTCGCAACACCTATCCATCGCTCCTTCCAGATTACGACCTCTGACAAGCTCACTGGACCATATTGCGCTATACGAGCTACTCTTTCACGTGTTGTGTTGTAGCATGCTGACGACTGGGTTCAACATAGCTCACACTCTCGACAGCAGAGCTTCGCATTGAGCATTCACGTGAGGTGGCTTCGATCCAGCCATTCGATTACTTGGTGTAGCAACATTTTCAAGCGCTCTTATTCAGATGCTTCAATGTATCAAGGTAAACAGCAGATGGATTGTCATGCAGGTAGATGGATCTTTTCTAACATGCATATCGCTCGTTAAAGATAGCATGGATGGATGATGATGCGCCATTATGTGGTAGCTGGCACTATAGTTCGGTGAAGCGAGTTTCGTAAGCATCTCTGGAGGAATATACAATGGCGAGGATATCTGGAGAAGCAAGCAGCATATATAATCAGCATGGTATTCTCACGTGATATCTATCAACCAGCATGAGGATGGGCGGTTTTCGAGGAAAAATACAAGGACAACCCTGGATGATCCCATTCACGTCGCAATAGACATGGTCCATTCCCTTTGTATCATAGCAACATTCAAGACTTGCAATATACCTTATTCATGGCATGTTTTAATTCAAGGAGTTACTTTGTGTGATTTATAACACGGTGGATGGATGGATATTAGCGTTATCATGGGTTAAACGCGGATGACATTGTGAGGGATTGTGATTTTGGGTGGATCAAGTGATGACATACATCAGCATCACAATGAGGACAGCATATGTTATATTTTGGAAGGATACAAGGAAGAGGGGAGGAAATGAATTTTTTTGGGGGACAGATGGATTGTAAACCTCCTCCATCATGCACAGATTCTTTTCCATTAATCCGACCATCATCAACAAGTAACGTGACAAGATATCTAGGTGATCATTAAACAACGCATTATCATAGACTGTCAATTTTATATAATAACAACTTTTTGTATACGGCTACGCAACATCTCCATAATATTCTTATCCGGGACAGCATAGTAAAGATCGAGGCGTTCTAGCTTGGGAAATTCAATCAACGCAAAGAGGTCTGGTTGCGATAATAAACTTGCTCCAATCCTGAGATGTTTAAGATTTGGAAGTGTACACAGAGGCTTAATGAGACCATCGGCAAACCTGGCGCAACTTTTACCGAGTGTTAACTTTTCTAGAGCGGGGCATCCTTGGCCTAGGGCTACCAATATTGGCTTGGCCTCATTGTGAACGTCGAGGGCGAGTAATTCCAAGATCTTCAAGCACTTGAGCCTGGCAATCAAAGGCAACCACGTGACATGGTGGATCCCGGTATTGATGTGCAGGGTCATTTCTTCCAGAGTTGATAGGCCTTCCTTTGCAATATGAAGCTCCAGGAATTTAGTGATGCCACCAAAATCATGATCTCCCGTCATCTGCTTGATCGTTAACTTGGAAAGATGATCCGATCTAGCCATCGCGTCTGCCATATCAACTTGAAGACTGGAATCAGGAATACAGATATCTTTGAGATTCGGTGCGTTCAAGGTCATCTACTTCATAAGGTCATTGCGTGTACCGGTATACGGGAGATAATCAATGCTAGCCAGTTGCGTGAATAAAGTTTGTGATTGGGTTGGATCATTTTCAGAAGAAGGTAAATCAACATCTCCAGCGCCGTTCGATACTACTTTGTCATGCTGTAATCTCCAATTGCAATTAGCCTGATCAATTGGACCGACAAATGTAATCGTTTCGAGTGAATGCTGATTCATATGTAGGAACTTGATAAGGTCATCTTGATGATACACGACTCTGCCATAGAAATGAACCGATGTGACCCCTTGCCGACTTGGGTGAAAATCAAATTCGCCTGGACCAAGGTATCCACCACCATAATGAAGTCGTTGTAGACGAGGGCAGTGTTCATGTAGAACGGTCAAGAGCTTGGAGTCGGACAATGGCGAAACCTCAAATGATAATAAAGAAGGAAACCGGCTTAGAGCGTCCATCACATCATCATAATCAAGATCTTTTTCTGATACAAAGGACACAAGCCCCAGATGCGCCATCTTGGGGTACCGCAGTGAAGGCGATGAGGGTGTCACAACAGCCACATCTTCTGCATTCAGAGACACCAGATTTGGGCATAGCTCCAGGATATCACGTAATTGAATGTAAGTGCACACACGGAGGCTCAAGTGCGTGAGTGAATCAGCAATCAATCGCAGGCTGTTTAAAAGTGGACGACGAGGTATGAGGTTATCACCTATACAAAATGTAAGATGTTGATCATTTAAAACGTGTTATATATATGTAAGGCCTGTACTTACAGTCTACGTCTAGGTGTTTGAGGTTGGAAAAGCGTGCACGAGAAAAGAGTTCATCCAAATGAACCCCATCTGTTATTGCGCCTGATAAGCTCTGAACATAGGGTGCAAACCGAACAAGTTGATCATGGCCCCTCTTGAAGGTGTGATCCTCATCGCCAAAATTAATGTCCAAGCCATTAGGTTGCTGTAAGATACGCTTCTGCCATCCACGTGATACATAAAGAGGCTCGTACAGCTCTCTGGATCTCACATTTGTTGCATTCATCCTTGGTAAAATGTTGGTGATAACGATATCCAATGGCAACCGGCTAATGAAATCGACCCGTTTACTATTGTTGGCTACTGCTGTCATTCGACGTTGTACGAGTGGTTGATAATATGCATCGGATCCCGGTACTGTTTCAATGCCTTGATCATATATGGAAATGGCTGCTGCATAACGGCCTTGTTGACAGTAAACGTCTCCCATACGCAAATAACCAAGCCCTGATCCCGGTAATATGGCTCTTATAGCTGCTGCATCACGTAACGCTGTATCAAACTGGGCACTGTTGGCGATAATTCTGGCACGTTCATTGAGCACCTCGACGAATTGGTGGGCTGTTTGGTTCAAAGACTCGGTTGCCATGGCAATTCGGTTGCCGTCATTACCATGCTCAGCTGTGAGATTGGGGTTCTTCAGCAATTCGGACCAGCTAATGTTCTCATCCATGGTCATTTGACTTGCAGTATGCGTTTGAGTCCAACAAAGTAGTAAAACGACCCGAGTGGAGTTTGTACCTGGGATGGTTGATGGCTAGTTTGGCCTTCTCTCTAGTACAGTAATAAATGTATTTGTAACCCGAAATGATATGTTCCTCTGAGAGTGTCCTATATGAAAAGATGAGAGTGGCAAGGGTGATGTTTTGTCTTTGTGGTTCTTTATCGTACGAACAAGCATGTATATGGGGAGTGCTTATGATGCCCCATGCTGGATTGGCAGAGGTAAGCATCATATGTTTGGATATGCTTCAATGGATCAGAGTTCGCTCTTATATGAGCATAATGCTTACAATGAACTAAGCTTTATAACAAGGACAACGCTGGGCATTAACAAGCATTTCACAATCATTACTGCTTATCGTCTACCAGGATGTGAACTTGGAAGCTTTAGTAAGGCAACATGGCAAAGGAACAAAAGCGTTCTGATGCGATAATTTAAATGATCCAATCTCGCTTCCCAGCGTGGATCCTCATTAAAGTCACCCACCAGATTCCCTCCAAATCCGGTGACATTAGCGAGGGGTGAAATTATAGAGCGGTGGCTTTGATGAGGATCCACTGTAACCAAGTGATCCACATCTTGCTCATGTGAGCTCATAGTATGATACACCAAACATTACATTGAATCCAGTTTTTATTCAAAGGAAGTCGAAGAATAGGTATGTGTATTTTATCAAGCAGAAGATGATAAGGGAACAGTATTACAAATTGAATCAGATATGGTAACAGAGATAATTGTGTTGCTGTATTCTTGTAGTTGCTGCCGTCATAATCATCCTTCATCCATGATTGGAAAATAGCTGCTGCATGTTTTCATTTGAGTATTCCCAATATCGTCCATGATTGTAAAACGTCTGTTGTCAATTCCATTCAATCCATCATCATCGTCAGCCGTATCCAAGAGACATGACCCATCCTTCCTGCTGACGACGCGCCAAGTAACCAAAACAAGATCCCAGGATTCCCCATCACTGCGCTTGATTGTATCCATCCATCCATCCATAGGTAACCATTTCAAGTCCAACATGTTCATAAGAAGACCCTGCAGTAATCGCTGTTGATACGCTTCCTTTTCCATCCAGCTGTTGGTCGATCCATTCTTGGTCACTGTGCATTGCAGCTGAATCAGATGAAAGATAGCTGATATGGCATCCCATCCATAGGAAATCGTATGCATTAAAGCAAGTCGGTACACGTTAAGCTGCTTCTGTACAATGGCAATTTGATGTCCACGTGAAATAGGTTGTAAGGCAAGCTGCTGCAAGAATATAACACCGTTTGAGACAAAGGAGTAGAGATCTTGCTAAGAGCAACTGCTGGAATGAATGCTGTTACGATTGGTCGTCGTACAGCAGTGGACAGGGGAAGGAGTGGTGTCAAGAAACGCGTGTGTTGTAGTAGAGTGACAAGGAGGCTGCATACACGCCATGAACTTTGCATTCAGTCAAAGACAATCGGATCAGGTAGTTGTAGAGTGGACATGATGAGCTGAAGCAGGACAATCGTTGCAGGTGGTGGTTGTTCTTGAATGGGCCAACAGTTGAGATGGGAGGACGAGACAATAAAACTGAGAGTGGAAGAGCTGGGCAGACATTGTGAGACAAAGCCATGCATACTGATATTAACGCATGATATTGAGATTGCCTCTCTCGTACCTGAAACTTTCACACAAGATGCTTTAGGATGTGCTGATCAAGTTTGTCTTAATAAAGAACCCATACTTCATTTAAAAATTTTGTATGGGAAGATATAATGTGGGGCTTACTATAAGGACGGAAATTCCGCATGCGTCCGGATTTATTGAAAAGCCATTTAGTATGAATAACCTTGGGATTCCCCAACTTGAACTTGAAACTTGGTATGAAGGTTCTCTGAGTTATGCTGATCAACTCCATTCATTTAAAAAGTGTACGTTTCATTATGATGTTTCAATGAATCGGACAGTCCAAATTTAGGAGGCACGGCGGACGGACGGAACGCAAGTAGGGTGCATGGTGCACACCCCCGCGGTTGTCCACCTCCATCGTCAAACTTGGTCAGGGCGGTGGGCGTCAGCATGTTGATCAACTCCATTCATTTAAAAACCATATGCTTCATTGTGACAAATAAAATGGGGGCGCCCGACGATGAAAGGACGGTATTAAAAGTAGGTTAGACGACCCATAACCTCGAGATTGCTCACCACAAAATTGAAAGTTTCACACAATATACTCTTGGACATGCTGATCAACTTTGTCTTAATAATGAACATTCACTTCATTTGAAAATATTGAATGGGAGAGTATAATGGGTGATTTACTATGAAGGACAGAAATTCCGTGCCCGTCGGAAATCATGAAATGCCAGTTAGAATAAAGAATCTTGGGATTCCCCATTTCGAACTTGAAACTTGGTAAGCAGGTCCGCTGAGTCATGCTGATCAACTTCATTCATATAAAAACTACACGGGTCATAATGGAAATTTTGAATGGTCAGTGCCCACATGTAAAACAGACGATGACTGCCAATGAGAAAAAGAAGAGTGCGCGGCCTGTTAGTCCCACAAACGTGAAACCTTCACGCAACATGCTCTAAAACTCGTTGATCAACTTTGTTCTAACAAAGACCTCATGGGTATTATTTTGAGTGGGAGGGTGTAAAGTGGGAGAGACGTTGTTGCATAAATGTGTCACATGACAACCATCACCGTAGTTTGACCAGAGGATAAAACGGCCGACACCTGCTGTGGTTTTTAAGTTGCTCTTCTTCTCAACGCCAACACGTCTCACTCCATCACTTGCTCACAATGAACCCTGACAGCCACCACTTGTTCGATACATCTCTCTTTCTTCAACAACAGATGACAGAGTTCATTACGGCAACTGAGTAACCTCTGCTGCTACAACTATCCAGCAAACACGGCATCGCTCCTTCCAGATCACGACCTCTGACGTGCTTACTGGACCATATCGTATTGTACGAGCTACTCTTCTTCATGCGTTGTGTTGCAGCATCTCTTGTCCACTGGATCCAGCATATCTCTTTTTCTCGATACCAGAGCTTTGCATTGAGCGTCACGCGAGACAGCTTCAACACAACGACTCGACCACCCAAGCACTGTTATTGAGCTACATCATTACATCAAGGTAAATAATAGAATGGATGAGAATGCTGGTATAGTTATGGTATCTAATACTCTTTAACTTCCAGTAGGAGTGGTTGGCGGCGGATGGATGATTTACTTGGATGTTGGAGGAAATGAGCATCCCGATGCCAAGCCAGGATTGACTTTAGTTAAGATATATGGCGTTGAGGATGCATGTCTGAAGCAGTCATCAAGAGCATATCGACATTATCACACCATCGCATCACCTATCAACCTGAAGATGAGGGATGGATTCAAAAGAATGAGGATGTGGATGTTTTCTTGGATGTGGCAGCAACATTTGCGCACGATGGTGCGCGATTGGATCATGTCAACTGGACAAGGATGAGGATGATGGACTGGATAGGATTGGATTGGTTCCCAAGGCTGAATGTGCCATGTACGCGATGCCAGTTACAAGCTGCTACAACGAACCTATCGTTGAATGAAACGTTGACGGCCTGGGGGGGGGACAAAAGGATACATCAACAAGCATGGTATTGTATACTGGAACCTACACGCCTCACTATGGAGGTGCTTCATCGGCCTTATATCAGACCACCCTTTGCACCCCATTATTTGATAATCTACTAGCATTACAGTTTTATGGCAACAGCAAATGGATAAAGTCGTCTTGATATTATTTATAAAAGTTCAACTGCTGGATTTGAAGGGGGTAAAAGAAAAGGGGTAAAGCTGAAGCAAAACATGGCTTGTCGGTGGAATTGAAGCACAAACTCAACTCCCATTGACGTGGTTAGCTCTCAGCTTAGTAGAATAGACAATGAAATAAATGTATGCCTTATATATGTAACAACTCAGCTTGCATTGTTGTGTGCATGATGTCAAATGGCTCTATCGAGAAGATCCTCTTTTAAAGTGAACGCGTGAACTCTCTCACATTCATGCAAAGAAACCAGCTGTTGCTTTTATTATTATTAGAGATCTACACTACTACTATCATTAAGTATCAATCTGGACTTTGGGTATACGGTCTTGTAGTATCTCGCGTAAATCATCTGGGACAAAACACTCAAGTTCGAGTTGTTTTAAATTGCGGAATGTACACAAAGCCAGCAGGTTCGTATCGGGTAAAGATGCAGCTCCAATCTTGAGGAATTTAAGGTTCGGATGCTTACGCAAAGGTATTAAGACACCACCCACTAACTCTGCTCCATACACACCTAGAGTTAACTTTTCGAGAGACGGACAGCCTTCACTTATGCATTCAATGATGGGTATGGAATCCTCGGATATGTATTCAACAAGCAAATCGAGGTTCTTGAGGCGTGTCAATCTTGATAATAAAGGCATCCATGATTCTTGATATATCTCCACAATGGTCATATGCACAACCACGTGTTCGAGTGTCGAGCGATCTCCCAGTGCAATGTGATGTTGTAAGAACTGCTGAATACCCTCATTGGATATAGCATTCATTTGTCTGGCATTGTCGTCCCCGTTGGATATAACATCGATTCGTATCTTTTGAAGATTCTGTAACTTGGTCATGGCGTTGGCGATATCAGGTTGAAGATAGAAATCACAGAGATGGATGGTGCTGAGATTGGGTGCATTCAATAAGACCCAAAGCAGCATTTGCACATGTGTAGTAGACGGATGGGGGCTTATAAAATCGAGGTCGGTCAGTCGCGGAAATGATGTTTCAGATGGAGGAGGAGGTTGATGATGTTGTTGATCACTCGATAGAACGCGTCCATTTGATATTGTCCAAAGAGCACCACCATCATTGTCATGAATGTTCCCTTCAAAATAAATCATCTCCAATGAATCTCTCTGTAGGTGTAGGAACTGGATCAGATAATCTTGCTTATACAATTCACCGCTGAGACAGGCTGATGCGATTCCTTTTCGATTCGACTGAGTATTTGCTGCTTCAGCACCAAACTCCAGGCTCACAAGGTCATAAAAAATGGCATGCAGATAGGGACAATACTTGTGGAGGATAGGCAAGAGACTGGAATCCGGCATTGGAGAACTTTCAAACACACGCAATGAGGGGAAACGAGAGAGGACATCGACCATATTCTCAAGAGTGCCAGGTAGTTCTGTCTGCTCGTGAAGTGCAAGATGCTTGAGCTTGGGATAACTTGATGAAGTGGAGAAAGACATCACTGCATCCACCTCTTTTGTTGCAAGAAATACAAGGTTCGGACATGCCTCCACAATGTCACGTAATTGAAGACCAGGGCAGTCATAGAGGGTCAAGTGTGTCAATGAAGCACCAATCATTCGTAGTCCATGTATCAATGGAAGGCGACGCGTGGTAGAATCACCTAATATAAGCAAGGGATCATTCGCATCCATCATCATGCTACGTAATATACCATCATCCACATCATCACGACTTACAGTATATATCAAGTTCTTTTAAATTGGAAAAGTGAGCTCAAGAAAAGAGATCATCCAAGCCGACATCGCTAATAGATCCTTGCAAGCTGTGAACATGTGGTGCAAATCGAATAAGTTGTGTATGGCCTTTTTTGAATGTGTTGGCTTCTCTGCCAAATGAGAATCGTAAGCCGTCGGGTTGCTTCAAGATGCGCTCCTGCCAAGTACGCGATACATAAAGAAACTTGGAAAATGAATTTGAAGAGAACATTTTCTCCACCCTTGGTAAAATGTTGGTGATGACGATATCCAATGGCAACCGGCTGATAAAGTTGACACGTTTGTTGCTACTTGTTTCTGTTGCGATGCGTTGTTGCTGAAGCTGCTGATGATATAGATCTGATTCAGGTATTGCTGCTAGTCCTTGGTCGTATATGGAAATAGCTGCTGGATAATGTCCTTGTTGACAATATACGTATCCAGTACACAAGTATCCAAGCCCTGATCCAGGTAATATGGCCCTTATAGCTGCTGCGTCACGTAAAGCCGCATCAAATTGAGCACTGGTGGCTAAAAGTCTCGCACGTTCATTGAGCACCTTGACGAATTGGTGTGCTGTTTGCTGCAAAGTGTCAGTTGCTGCCGCGATTAGGTGGCCGTCATTAGCATGTTGAGCTGTAAGGATTGAGTGCTTCAGCAATTCGGACCAACAAATGTTCTGCATGGTGGGCGGTTCGTGGTGTCAAGCAAAGCAGTGGAGGAGGAGAACAAGCTGGAAAAGGAAAAGTCAATGGCAGATGCTGCATAAATTAATTACACACGCCCAATGGTAATCTTTTTGCCGTTTCTAGTGGGGATGGAAAGCACATCAATAAAGTGCCTTTATGTAATTCTACCTAGATTATATATTTTGTCCCTCGGCAGATATGAGATGCTACAATGATAAAACATCTTTTACAACATGTAATGCGTATTTTGAGAAGATTTTGATGTTGTTGATCGATGTAGAAAACGCATGCAAGTAGAATGTTTTTTATTCAATAATGACATTTGCAATGTCAGTACGTAACATCTCTTTGTTCAAATTTGGGATATTGTAACAACAATAATCTAAGATACTAAAATAATAAAAGCGAAGCCGTTCTAGACTAGGAAACCTGGACAAAGCGAAAAGTCGACGGCTGATAATGACTTGGCTCGAATTTTGAGATACCTAAGCTTAGGATGTTCACACAAAGACCTTATGACACCATCAGTAAAATTGGCGTCTCTGTAGTAAGCGTTACCAAGCGTCAAGCTTTCCAGAGAGGGGCAGCCTCGACCTATCTTCTGCAATACTGGTAAGAAATATTCAGGAAAGACCCCCGCAAGCAATTTCAGGTCCTTGAGATGATTCATTTGAGAAATAAGATTGAGCCATGCTGCTGCATGCGTAATCCCATCATTTATGTGTAGGCTGAATTCTTCGAGCGTTGACTGATCCTCCATTGCAATATGATGCCGTATGAACGAAGTGATGGGATCGTAAAACTCGGCAGTACCCCGAATCTTGGTAATTTCCAGCTTTGAAAGGTGGCTCATGTTGATCATGGCGTTTGAGACATCAGGCAGGAAATGGGATTCAGTGAGATGGATGGCTTTGAGACTAGGCGCATTCGATATCAACCATATCATAACACCACGCGAGGATGATGGATCACAAGCGGAAAAATCAATGTCGACAAGTCGTGTGAATATGGTCATTGCTTGAGCTGGATCATTTTCAGGGAGTAAACGATATATGTAACGTGGAGATATTCAATGACAAGATCAATTACATGCAATACATATACTTGACAAATGAATTGTAAAGTGTAACATCCATCATTACTTATACATTGATATGTGGCTCATTTCACCAGGCAGTTGATTACACAGCTCTCGTAAGCCTTTTCTTTCTTGCTTATTTTCAACCTTTCAATCATTCCTTAGTTTCAGTCGTTCGTGCAATTTAACCACCACCACCATTTATATATTGGACTTGTCTGGAGTGTTCTTGAGACAGCACCGTAAGGGCAAAGAGGCCAAGGGTGATAAAAACGGAAAGCTTGAAGTTCATCATAGTAGTTGAGCAATGCTAGTGATGTATGCGCTTCAACACCAGCACAACCATCAGCAGCGTTTATATAATTGTGGAATTCAAGGTTTTAGGGAGAGTGTGCTTAGTAGAAACCTCAAACGGCGGCAAACAAGGATGCACATCATCCTCCGTGCATACATATGGCGGATCCCTATAGATGTTACGAAAATTTCAAGTGCAGGCTTCACAGCAGCGTATGCTTTATTCCCTTTACTCATCCCTTCGAGAGCCAAGACGATAGATGTGCACTGTCGCGCTATTTTACAAGTGATGTGGTGATATGTATTGCCAATAATAAACGCCCCATCATCCAATGTTGACGTTTATTCTGAATATACCACAGGTTGATCCCAATGCAAGCTCTCGAAGATGTACATGTTGTAGGAAAATGACCATCTATATGCTGTTTTATTTTGCATTAGCTTAGAAGGAGCAGGCTCGGACATCGCCATGATGGGCGCACGCTCCAAGAAGATTAGTTGCTACAACATCATACGGCGGGGATCTGCCAGGTACCATATGAGATGAATCTATCAATCAGCGCAATCATGTCCTTTTCCTTGTGCATGCTTTGGGGGGTGATGATGATGATGGTGTCCAGGGGAATATGTCCGTGTCACATGATGGCCATACTTTGCCGAGGGGAGGATAAAAAACACAGTCGACGTGTGTGCTGTGAGGATTAAAGCATTTTCTTCTTCTCAACGCCAACCTCGTCTCACTCCATCACTCGCTTTCAATGACCCTGACAACAATCGCTTATTCGATACATCTCTTTCTTCAACAACAGATGACAGAGCACATTACGGCAACTGAGTAACTCTGTCGCAACAACTATCCATCGCTCCTTCCAGATTACGACCTCTGACAAGCTCACTGGACCCTATTACTACTCTTTTTTTGCGCTCCATGTCTTGACGACTGGATCCAGCATATCAATCTATTCTCCACAGCAAGGGCAATGCACTGATTATCTCGTGATACAGCCTGGATACAATCGTTGATTCATTTTCACTGCAATGTATTCATTTTATTCGGATGCAACGTTGTAACAAGGTAAAAAACAGGGTGGATTAGGATGCGGTAGAGTATGATATCTAAGACGCTTTTCTACCGAATAGGAGCGGTTGCTGGGGAGACGATTTACTTGGATGTTGGAGGAAATGAAATTCTCGGGATGGAGCCAGCATCGATTTCAACAAAGTCATATGGTGTTAAAGATACATATATGGAGCAGTGATCAAGAGCATATCGATATTATCACACCGTCACGTAACATGGCAACCTAAGGATGAAGGATGGTTTCTAGAGAATGAGGACCCTGGGCGTTTTCTTGGATGTGCAACAGCTTTGGAGACAATGGCGATTGCATCATGTCAATTGGGCAAGGACCGTAATGATGATGAGGACGATTGGCCATGTAAGACAATTACTTACAAGATATACGCGGCTGTGACAAACATATCGACGAATGGAACGTTGGTGGCCTGAGAACAGTAGTATTCCGTGACAAGCAGGCTATGGTACTGGGACGTGCACGTCTTACTATAGAAATACTTCTTCAATCTTATATCACACCTCCACCTTTGTTACCTATCATTTCAAATATTCGCGCAGCACCACTATTTACCAATACAAACGCAAGGTCAAGTCGTCTTGAAACATATTTGAAGGTGTAACTGGTGGATACGAAGGGTTGGAGATGGAAGCTTTCAATGAATCAATGGAAAGAACGGGTGAATAAAACACATCAGGGGGGATGATCTTTGCCATCATCAGGCACAAACAACACCAACGTGCTACACGTGTGCCCTGAGGCTGATTGTCAGAGAGGTTGTCAAATGTACACAAATGGATCAAGGAAGCTAATTGGGGTATTATAAGCGATTGAAGCATGTATATCTAGCAATAGTTTCAACGACTATGTATTTATCGGTGGATGATGGAAGAAGAGGATGCATGATGATGAAACCTTTATTGGAAACCGATACCAAGTAGAATTGGATGATTGGTACAGAGGATGATGACGTGGAGGTTTATCGTGAATGCATGAAGGAAAGATGATTGATATGGATCCGGTCAAAACGACATTGAAGAAACCCTGTCAGCCACAGCTTTTATATCAGGCCTTTGGTCCTTGAGTTTGTGAATGAAGTTGTGGCCCTCCGTACCACTCTGGAAGACCCGAATAGACTTTAGTTGTCGAAAGTTTCCAAAGACACGCCGTATATCGCTGTGTTTGCTATAGCCACTCAATCTAAAGCCAAGGTGTCGTAGATGTTTAAGTCGTTTCAAGTGCTGAATTCCATCAGACCAAGGTGAAGTATTGGAATTCAACTCGAGCGAAACCAAATCTGACAACTCGTCCACTAAAATCTGGATGAAGCTGTTGATTTTCCATGGGGTCGTTTTCGGGAAAAATGCTACTGACAAATGCTGAAGGTCTTTCAAGCGGAAGATGGCAGCAGGAAGGCTCTGGGGAATATCATGGCAGAAATCGTAACGGATCTTCAGCTCCTTTAACGCAAGATTTTCTTTGTGTTCAGCAAATTGGCCAAGGTATCTTTTGATCGCTGTTGGGATATCAACCTTATCGGAAGGACTTAAGACCATCGCTAGTTTCCTCAAAGTGGACGGTGGTGTGATATCGAGTAGGGAAGGATGTGATGCAATGACCCATGTGTTAAAGCTCAATTCCTCGAGACGCGGCGCCTTCCCCATAATCCACCATCCAAAACAAGTACTGTTGGAACCACGACATCGAAGAGCAAGTGTTTTAAGGCAAGGATATTCCAAGTTGAAAAGGTCATCATCATTGTTGCCTGCATACTCCAAATCCAAATCGAGGTGTACAAGCGTATTGTGATGTTGCTGCAGCATCGGTCCCATATCCATCCAAGCGTCACTGGGTTGTGAATTGTATGTGTACTTTTCTGAAATCGCTATTCTTTCCAATCCACCTCCACTCATCCTTTGATCCTCGTGTTGTTGTTTAAATCGTTCTGGTGATGATTCTGTGGTGCGAGTCATTTTGAGTTGGAGGTCTCTCATGGATGGGCAATAACGTTGGATCATTGTCACAGGATGCGTTTCAATACATGGATTAAGCACGAGCTTCTTGAGTGAAGGAAACCGTTTCAAGATAGCTAAGAATTGGCCATTGGAGGTGGTACTATCATCATCATCCAGAGATAAAACCGTCAGTTGCGGCCAGGTCTTTGTCAATGGGATAGCACTGAAATCGATGTCGAATCCAAAAGTAATATCCAACATCACCGAATGAGGGCAATTGGTCAAGATGTCTGCTACACGCAGAGGCGATAGATGTGGGTTCGGCTGAATAAAACGTCGTCCTGGCATGAATCGCTCGTCGTCCGATCTCCAAAGAGTCAAATGCGTCAAAGTATTGCCGACTGATTTCAATGATGAAACAAGGTGGTCCACAGTAGTATAGCGCATGAGTCCTAATCAATCATTTGAGTCAATTTACAGGTCATCGAATACACATCATCATCATCATTTCTTGTACCTTCAATCTTTAACTCTCGCAAAGAGCACAGATTTGCACGATGAAATAAATCAGATAGCCAATTTCCTCTTTGATAGGATTCAATACATATTGACTTTGTATGTCGAGCACGTCGGATCACCTCATCGTAGGAGTGCCGGTTGTCTATCTTGAAATGCAATCCACCATCACCAGCTTGAATGGCACGGTCAAACCACGCCTTGGACACATCCAGAAAGCGGCATCGTGCCTTGCCGTCCAACATCCCATCATCACCGAAAAGCATCGGGAAAAGCACATGCACCACAGTCTCAGTTGGGAGTTTGCTGATAAAATCAATGCGACAGGTGTCACGTTGCATAGCAACCGTTTTGGCCTCTTCAAGCTTGCTGTATCCAGGATCATTGACATTGACAACACTGAGTCCGTCTTTACAAACATCCACAACAGCTTGTTGTCTACCTTGTTCGCTGTAAATAGTGGCTGCACGTAAATAACCAAGGGGTGACAATGGCGAGATCTCTTGCATGGCATCCGCATCAAGAAGAGCTGCATCGAAGTTGGCGCAACGAGTCAAGACAGTGGCACGATCGTCTAGCACAGTGAGGACATTTTGAATGCATTGCTGTAGCTGGGTCGTTGAATCAGAAGCACGCTTTCCGTATTGTTGACGATTGGCAGTGAGCGTGGGGTGTTGGCATATGTTTTTCCAAGGAGAGCTTTTCAGTTGTGTTGTAGAAAACGTATGAATCATTGAAAGGGGTGGTGTATGGTATATAGTACCCATCGAGTCGGGTGTCACATCATCTGCATGAAAAATCAAGGGGTGTTTGAAATGTTACAGTGTGTAGCGGTCATGCAATAAAAAGACAGAGCATTTTATGATATCTCGTTTGCAAACTGCACTCCTAGATATGCGTTTCTGTACTTTGTTACCTTGATCATCTGGGAAGATTAAACGATGGATGCATCTTGTGGAATTATCACGGAGGTGCATATGGAGCGATCAAAGGGACCATTCACTAAATGAGTGATGCCCACGATCATATTTGCAAATAAACAATGCCGAAAAACACATCATCCAATATTGTAATTTTATTCAGAATACCATCCTCATGCATCATATCTTAATGCAAGGTTGTGCATATTTCAAGAAATGATGGCGCGATGGTGCTTGCCTTGCATGAGCTTAGAATCAATAACCTTAGCCACCTTAACTATCTTCCAGCATATGTAGTAGGTTCCGTACATGAGCATTTTGTATTCATTTATGCATTGAAAACATAACCTGCTACAATACAGCAGTGACCTCGTAACCGCTATACATCATGAGCCATCTTTCTTCGTTGTTTCCATATGATGTGGGGGATGTTATGGATCATGGGTCGATGATCCCAATCATAATAAGCACTATCCGTTTCTTATCACCTATTCCCCATCGTCATCACTGGCTACATAGATAACGCCCATACGCTTATTCTTCCCATGTATCCTCAGCTTACAATCACAACTCTCATAAAGCCATCCACATCTTGTAAAGGTTCAAAAGTTGGGTCCCACAGCTCATTCATCCATTCAAATACGTTGTAAAAGAAGGTGTATTGTAGATGCTGTCATCATATAATGAATCAAGTGATCTGGTGGCATTATGTGTATATGAGTCCATAGAGGTGATCGAGGCGGTGCCATGGTATTGCTGCATTCTGAGGCTGTCCATTCGTCATCCAATGGTTAAGCAGGAAAATGATAGTAGCAGGGCGAAAATTGTTGTTGCACACCTTATAGCCCATAAAAGTATCGCAAATCATCCATTCCCCTCCTTGTCCACTTTGCTGAAACATGCAATTGAATAAACCTCCCGATAATCAAAAAGATAGCAAAAAGCCAAACACTTCAAGGTGTATCAGTGCTGGAAAATCCATCCAATCCTTGCGCATCCTCTTGTTGATCGATAGCTCATGTGAAGGCATGTATAAGTAAACGAATACGATGTTGATTATCAATTGTTGAAGGTGGTGCTTGGATAGTCGATGGTCCATAGGGTGATGTCGATATAAGCAAGCAAAGAGAGGACCGGTGTATGTTGACAACAATTTGGGATAGTGTCCCCCTCAATCAGCAGGTCCAGTCATCTATTCCACCATCCTCAGCATGATCCACTTGAATACTCCCACTGTCGATAATCATTTCGAGGCTGCAGCCATATCCAGTCAGCTACCATACGAACGTTGAAGCTCACCACCTTATCTCGTTGCTCGTAATCCAACCATGCTGGTGCCTCCTCATCCATGTTAATATATGTCACATGATGCTGGTATGCTCTTGCCGAAGGTCGTTCTTACTCCAAATCCCCTTTTCATCACATCCCGTAGCTTGCATGGGTATCAGATTGGATCTTCTGCTAGAACTCTTGTATGATCCAGACGCCATGGGAGCCAGGTGCCAAGGAAACGATACATCATCAATCATCATTGTCGTGGTCCACAATGTCGTCTCTGTTTCATAAGAGAACGTGTTAGACATAATCCATCGACCAATATCCCCTAATCTATTGCATACTCACCGCGTTACAAATGATGCATTCGAATAAGAGTACGTGAATAATTGCTGTGCCAGTAGTCATATAGCTTTATCCAAGCTGTCTCATATGATGCTCAATCCATGACTCTGCTGTCGATAACGGAGATAATATGGTGGTTGCTGCTGTCGAAAAAATGAAACGTAAGATAAAACAGACTTGATGTCATGCAACGTGGTCCAGTAGAGCTTGCCAGAGTCGTGCTCTGGAAGAAGCGATGCCGTGTTTGCTGGATAGTTGTAGCAGCAGTGTTATTCAGATGCCGTAATGTACTCTGTCATCTGTTGTTGAAGCAAGAGATGCATCGAACCCGTGGTTGTTGTCAGGGTCATTGTGAACGAGCGATGGGTGAGACAAGGCCAGAGTGGAGAAGAAGAGCAACATAAAAATTACAGCACGCGTCGGCCGTTTTATCCTCTGCCAGAGTCATGTGACACATTTATGCAACCCCGTCTCTCCCACATTACACCCTCCCTCATAATAAAGCATGAGGTGTTTATTAGAACAAAGCTGATCAACAAGCTTGAAATCATCCTGTGTGAAGGTTTCATGTTTGTGGGATTAATAGGTCGTACACTCTTCTTTTTTCCCGTCCGGTCATCATCACTTTTACATGTGGACGCTCCCCATTCAAGATTTTCATTATGACGCGTGTGGTTTTTATTTAAATGAAGTTGATCAGCATGTCCTAGCGAACCTCGTGACCAAGTTTGACGATGGAGGAGGACAATCGCGGGGGTGCGCACTATACAACCTACTTACGTTCCCGTCCTCCAATTATCTCTCATATATTTGGACCATCCGATTCATAAAAACATCATAATGAAGTATGCAGTTTTTAAATGAATGGAGTTGATCAGAGTGACTCAGCGGATCTTCTTACCAAGTTTCAAGTTCGAAATGGGGAATCCCATGATTCTTTATTCTAACTGACATTTCATGATTTCCGACGGGTTCGGAATTTCAGTCCTTCATAGTAAATCACCCATTACACCCTCCCATTCAATGTTTCCAAATGAAGTGTGGTTTCTTTATTAAGACAAAGTTGATCAGCATCCCCAAGAGAATATTGTGTGAAAGGTTCAGGGTTGTGGTGGGCAATCTATAGGTCATGGGTCGTCTAACCTACATTTAATACCGTCCGTTCATCGTCGGACGCCCCCATTTTATTTCTCATAATGAAGCATATGATTTTTAAATGAATGGAGTTGATCAGCATGTTGTCGCCCACCGCCCTGAACAAGTTTCAGGATGCAGGAGGACAACCGCCGGGGTGTGCACTATGCACCCTACTTGCGTTGAGTCCGTCCTAAATTTGGGCCGTCCGATCCATAGGAACATAATAATGAAACGTACACTTTTTAAATGAATGGAGTTGATCAGCATGACTCAGAGAACCTTCTGACCAAGTTTCAAGTTCAAGATGGGGAATCCCAAGATTCTTCATGCTAAATGGCTTTTCAATAAATCCGGCGCTTCCCCGATTTTCGTCCGTCATAGTGAATCCCACATTATATCCTCCCATACAAAATTTTTAAATGAAGTGTGGGTTCTTAATTAATACAAGGTTGATCAGCATGTCCTAAAGCATATTGTGTGAAAGTTTCAGGTTCGAGAGAGGCAATCTCAAGGTCATGCATTAATCACTGTATTAGTGAAGTAGTCTGACAGTGCCTGGCCTATTTAATTTCCACTTCTTCCACTTCTTCCACTCCCAGTCCATTACCTTTTCCTCCTGTCATTCTCAACTGTTGCCCCATTCAAGAACAACCACCAACTGCGAACGATTGTCCTGCTTCAGCCCATCATGTCCATTCTACAACTGTCTTGATCTGATTGTCTTTGACTAAATCTCAAGTCCACGGTGTATATGCAGCCTCTTTATCACTCTACTCCACCACAAGCGTTTCTTGACACTACACCTTCTCTTGTCCACTCCTCTATCACGATCAATCGTAACAGCGATCATTCCAGCAGTTGCTCTTAGCAAGATCATTCCATTGTCTCAAACGGTGTTATATTCCTGCAGCAGCTTGCCTTACAGCCTATTTCATGTGGACAGCAGATAGCCATTCTACAGAAGCAGCTTTATTTACGTGTATCAACGTGCTTTATTGCATACGATTTCCTATGGATGATGCCCATATCAACTATCAATCACACCACAATACAAATGATCATCATCTGTTTGAGCTCAATGCACAGTGACCAAGAATGGATCGACCAACAGCCGGATGGAAAAGGAAGCATATCAGCAGCGATTACTGCAGGGTCTTATGAGCATGTTGGGCTTGCAATGATTACCTATGGACGGATGGATGGATGGATGCGATCAAGCGCAGTGATGGGTAATCCTGGGTTCTTTTTTGGTTACTTGGCGCATCACCAGCAAAAAGGATGAGCTATGTCACTTGGATACGGCTGAGGATGATGATGGATTGGATTGAATCGACAAAAGGCGTTTTACAACCATGGATGATATCGGAAATACTCGTGTCAAATCATGCAGCATGAATTGAAGGATGATTATGGCGGCAGTAACGACAAGAATATAGCAACACAACTATCTCTGTTACCTATGTCGATTCACAACCCCGTATGTCTTTCAATTTGTAATACTGCTCCCTTATATATTCTGCTTGATAAAATACACATACCTATTCTTAGACTTCCTTTGATGAAACCTGGATTCAACGTAATGTTTGGGGTATCATGCTATCGGCTCACATGGGCAAGGTGTGGATCACTTAGTTAGTTTCTGGATTGAAAGGGGAAATAGAAATTGAAGGGTGGGAACCGAGAATGGATCATTTAAATTATAGCATCGAAGCGCTATTTGTCGTTTGCCATGTTGCCTTCGTCCAAAGCTTCCAAGTTTGCATGTTGATCGACATAAGCAGTGTCAACTTTGAAAAGCTTCCTTACAAATTTAATGTCCAGCGTTGTCCTGGTTATAGAGCTTGGTTCATTCTAAGCTTAATTTATTATTCTCATGTAAGAGCGAACTCTGATCCATTGAAGAATATACATAAACATATGATGCTTATCTCTGCCAATCCATCATGCGGCATCATAAGCGCTCATCATACACAAGCTTGTTTATTTATACCATAAAGAACCGTGAAGAGAAAACAACGCTGTTACCACTCTCATCTTTTCATATAAGACACTCTCAGAGGAACTTATCATACACCGTACGGACTATCATAGGCGGAGCTTACTATATGAAAGAGCCCAGGTTTCATTGTACAGTTTAGAGATACAGCTACCTTTATGTTTTTACATATGCTATAAGCGTGATGCTATATGATAGGTGGTCTTTGTTCATTCTCAAGCATATAGACCCTGATATAGTCAAAGATGTAGAGAGGCGTGTTTGTGCAGCACATCTGATTGCGGTGAATGCATGATAGTTAATGGATGATTCAGTAACAGTCATGATTTGGCAGCTAACATGCACTTTTCCCACTCTCAGCTTTTGACAACTCTACTTGATAGAAACGATGAGTCTGCTCCAGACATACATCTCCATCATTCAACTTTGTTGATCTGGGCTGATTTGGACGAGTTACGCTCAAATAAGAAACATCAGTGGAGATAGATAGTGCATGCTGTATGCACCGACAGATGTATCCTTGGTTTGAGCGTAACTCGGCCAAATCATCTCGGATCAACAAAGTTGAATGATGGACATGAATGTCTGGAGCAGATGCGTCGTTCCCATCAAGTGGATTGGGCAAAAGCTGCGAACGGGAAAAAGTAAATGTTAGCTGCCAATGTATGCAGTGGAAATGATGTTTCTGCACTGCCATGCATTGTCCCTGAAGTCTTACCTTTTTAGCTCAGGCACACAAACACGCCTCTCTACATCTTTGGCTCTATTAGGGTCTAGCTACTTGACAATCAACAAAGACCACTTGCCATATAGCATCACGGTTACAGAGTATGTAAAACATAAAGGTGCTTATATCTCCAAACTTTACAATGAAACGTGGGCTCTTTCATAGAACAAAGTTGCTCGTCGGGGTCAAGCGCACCTTGGGTGTAAGTTTCACGATCACGCTCGGCGATCCTAGATTTCGCAATCTCACCACCAGGCCCGTCGAAAAAAATTCAAGAGGTCGACCTGATCAACTTTGGCTGGTGGTGACATTGGGTGAATCTGAGATTGGCCACGGCGATCGTGAAACTTGCACCCAAGGTGCGCTTCACCCCGACGAGCAACTTTGTTCGATTGAAGACCCCACGTTTCGTTGTAGAATTTTTAGTAATGGGCATCTTTGTGTTTTACATATGCTGTAAGCGTGATGTTATATGACAAGTGGTGTTTGTTGGTTGTCAAGTAGGTAGACCCCGATAGAGCCGAAGATGCAGACGGACTTCTTTGTGCAACACAGCTCATTTGCATGATACTTCACAATGGACAAACACCACCTACCATATAGCATCACACTTACAGCATATGTAAAACATAAAGATAGCTGTATCTCTAAACTTTACAATGAAACGTGGGGTCTTCAATCGAACAAAGTTGCTCGTCGGGGTGAAGCGCACCTTGGGTGCAAGTTTCACGATCGCCGTGGCCAATCTCAGATTCACCCAATGTCACCACCAGCCAAAGTCGATCTTGGGTCGACCTCTTGAATTTTTTTTTTTTTCGACGGGGCTGGTGGTGACATTGCGAAATCTAGGATCGGCGAGGTTGATCGTGAAACTTGCACCCAAGGTGCGCTTCACCCCGACGAGCAACTTTGTTCGATTGAAGACCCCACGTTTCATTGTAAAGTTTAGAGATACAGCTATCTTTATGTTTTACATATGCTGTAAGTGTGATGCTATATGGTAGGTGGTGTTTGT